>OX424574.1:28583986-28838986 GCA_949152435.1 Gastracanthus pulcherrimus | reverse complement strand
CCGTCACATTGCGGCCACGATTTTCCCGACACGGCGGGCTTGCACTGTGCCGTCATTCTGCTGGAATCTAAAAGTTCAAAAAAGTGATGTTGCGTGACGGCACGATGACGGCACAGGGCGGTCACGACGTGCCACCGAATCGGACAGCACGCCGCGACTGCACAGTGATGGCACAAATTCGTCACGCCGTGCCAGCACGTCGTGCTCGTCACGGGATATAATTATAAAAATATAATTTAATTGCATATTTAAGTTATTATTTCTATTACAAATAAAATTGATAATAATAGTAATGATTTGTTAATTTATTTATATGGGGCTCAATTGGTGTAATTGAATAAATAAATAAATATAAATAAATAAATAATAGTATAATTTTATGATTTATATTTTTATTAATAATAAATATATTTGTTTATAATTGAATATTAAAATTGATTTACATTATAAATTTAAAGTCTTGAAATAATTTCGAGCTTTCTGTTGTTTGAAGAAATATATCGCATCCCGCCATTGCAGTAATGTCCCTGGTTTCATGAAGACTTGATCTTCAATTGCAGACGCGCGCAATAAGTGAAATTGTTCTTAATAATTATAGCGGTATTATTGTAGTTATTAATTATTGTAGTTATCTGTGGTGTAATTTGGAATTCTGAATTATATAATTCGACTGTGGCAAGTTTGTGGTGGACGTTCGAGAGGAAGTGCAGCTCGTCTTGAGGATCATCCTGGCGCGCACACGTGCAATTGCAGTTCATAGTAAATAATTACTATCATTAATTATTTACATGCTGCAATTTGGATTTCCCAAGAGAACTGTGGCAACTTTCTGGACGTTTCAGGGTGAAGAGATTGTCTTGAGGATCACCCTGGCTGAGATGTAAAATTTTTTTATTTATAATTATTCTAATAATTATATTATGTTAATAAATAGGTTAGTTTTGACGAGGAAGGACGAGTGGCCAGGACGAGGAAGTGCGACGATGGATGCAGCAGGACGGGTATCTGGGCTACGGTCCCCACGAAGGGGCACGAAGACGAGAGCTGCAAGGCCCAGGACGGCGTACTTGCGGCAGCAGCAGTGGCACGGTTAACCTCGAAGAGGTTATGTTTACATACAGCTTCCTACTGCATTCGTCCACTGCCAATATTATCAGGTGAGATTAGTGTTTAGTTTATCACTGTAATCTCCCCTTACTAATGCTGCGTTGTTTCTAGGTGTCTGGTGAGTGCTTCGGAGGTTAAATGAACACTCAAACTCTAAAATCCATGAATCTTCAAACATATGAAACCTACAACCCATGAACCGTCAAACCCCTGAACGCAAGACTTAGTTTTATAATTATTAAATTTTTCATTTCTTAAATATATCGTTTATTTTTAGGTCAACTACTTGATTTATCTTGGTGGTAGAAATACCGATGACTCTTAAGCAATTTTTTAAAAAAATTGCTTTGCAGTCAACACAGAGCTTCTGTGCAATGTTACTTGGCTTGGAGATAAGAAAAAAATGTCACAGGACTACGTGATACCCGTTTTGTGTCAGATTGTGAAGGTATATTGTTTTATATATTTTATTTTACTTGTCACACTAGACTTATTATATTAATTATGAATGTTTCCATTTTTTTACCAGGGCCTTGAAAAGCCTTAAGCAATGTCTACGGCGTCTCGAAGCGATACGCAGAGACGAGCTACTACCCGAAAAAAGAGATGAGGAGCAGCTGCCACCATCTCCGAGGAGAAGACGAGCTCCTGATGAAGAAGAAGAAGAAGAACATCAAGAACCCCTGCCATCCAGTCCAAAAAGAAGAAGAGTTTTAGAAAAAACTTCAGTCGACGAGAGGGAGAGGGATGATCATCAGCATCTGTCCAGACCAAGGAGCTATGTAGGATTGGATGACCTGAAGGATGAAATACCCGACGAAGATGACGCACCTACAGAAAATTTCGACCATTTAAAGCAGAATCCACCTGATAAACTCTGGTAAGTGGCCTCCTGTTAAATATTATCATAGAGCATGTAAAAAACCGCTGGCAATTCCTTGGCACTTTGCTTCCTCAAACTTAATTGATTGTTTCAATATGAAATTAATTTTAAATTTACTTATCTTTTTTTAATCAATATCTTAAAAAAGCTGTGATTTTAGTATTGATGAATTGTCAAAAGATAATTTTTTACTTAAATTACATATTTAGATTAAATTACAGTTTTTCACGTCTTTTATAACTATTGTTATAGATAAGTTATATCTAACATTCCAAAAAACCCTACAATGTGAAAGTAGATTTCGCCCTCGAGTGATTACTGCCCTCGCGAGAAGATTCTTCCCTCGGGTGATTTTTCCCGCGGGAAAAACTGCTACTTTCGTCCCTTGTTGCATAATGTACTATTCTGTCCGGATAAGCGGGTAAGAAAGTTTTTTTACCCGTTGACTACTTTTGTTGCCCGAGAAAAAATTTCTTTTTTGCCCGTTTATTTAAAAACTTATTTTAAAAAACGCAAAAATCCATACATGTGTTACAAAAAAATATGGTGTGACACACACACACACGCACACGCATACATGCGCACACACTAACTCACTCACACGCACGCACACACACTCACACGCAGGCACATACACACTCACTCGCACGCACGCACACACGTAAACACACTCACTCACACGCACGCACACACACATACGCGCATACGGACACACACGCATGCACATACACATACACGCGCACACACATGCACGCATGCATGCATGCATACACGCAGCACACATACACGCGCACGCACTCACACACGCACATTCATACAGACATTTTCTAAAAATAGTGTATGTTGATTCCTATTGTCTCAAAAAATATGTCTTTAGTGATTTTAGCAAAACTTTTTTATTACCATCCCAAAGCTTCCTCTGTGATGAAGCAAAATCAAATGAATTTAAAATAAAATATAAAATATATCAGGGAATCAGAGGACGGAGAATTCGATGGAAGGACCCACTATGACGAATACCCCGCGAAGTATTTGGAGGAGTGCCGACCTGACAGAGGAGGTGCAGAACCTTACCCGGACGATGACACGGAGATCGAAAGCGACGCCGAGAACAACAAGGATCATGACGACCACAGCAACACCATGATGGAGGACAACGGCCAGCCTGAGGATGGGACCGAAGAATTTCCGGACATCTACACATTTATAAAACACCAAGAAAAATACTAGCTTGCTACATATTTCTTTGCGTTTTATAAAGGCGACTTTATTTATGTTTTTACTTTTAGGGAAGTTCATATAAAAAGTACACGTTTATTATATTAGTAGCATTCTTTTTATATTATCACTTGCTGAAATTAACGTGGACTTTTTATATGAATAGAACGTTTTCTTACATTTTATATTTTATTTATTTGTTCATTTATTTAATAAATTCAATTATCAATTTACTAATCTTTTATTTTTTAATTATATTTTAATTTTTAATTACGTATTTAAATTAAAAAAAAAATGTAAGGAAGCGTTGGAGGGGCAGAGAATGTTGGTTTTGCCTCACAGAGATAGGCAAGATCGGGGCCCTCTCACACATAAAAAAAAAATTCTTTTATTTTTGTTTGAAAAAATAGCAATATTGAGGTAAATTTTACATTACAAGAGAATAATTCTAATAACATTATAATTATTATAATTATTACCCAGACAGCAAAAAATGAATTTTTTCTAAGGATTTTTGTCGAACACTAAGAATACTTATGCATGTAAGTTAGAAAAGGATTCTTAAAGAGTTTGAAAAGAGTTCATAAAGAATTCTAACGTCTGCGACATTCATGAAATTTGTTTTGCCGTCTGGGAATTCTTTAGTGTTATTATTACTTCTATTAAAATAAAAATAATAATTGTTTTCAGATGCCGTTGAGAGACGTTAGAAAATAACTCTAGAACCGATCCAGCACGTACTGAGAGACGACGTCAAGGAATAAAGACCTCCGATTCAGCGACTGACCCAAGACTGAGGTAGACAAGCTGAGGCTGGGAGCGACAAAAATGACATCGTTTTCAGACTTGCAAGCTGAGCTTCAAGGAGGGCCTAGCAAAGGTAATTTATTCATCATTCTATTATAACTTTCCAACCCATAATGCAATAAAAATCTTATTTTTTTCGTTTTTTTCAACAGAGTTCATAACACTTCGAGCGCAGAAACGGTGTGCACCTGCCTGGAAGTGATAGCGATCTGCTGAATGGTTCCCAAGGTCATGCTGTCGTACGAGCGCGTGGACATGCCTGCAAAACTCTCGATGACGCAGGGGCAACGAGAATGATGTTGAGTAGGAGGCTTCTTGCGAGTTGCAGCTCAGACAATCCCTGTTAAAAAATTGAAGCTGGATTTCAAGCTTGAAATTCAGCGATGAGGTTGAATCTGGTTTGATCGAACTTAAAATCCAGCTCGATTTCAAGCTCGAAATCAAATTCAAAAAATCCACCCTGATCGACCTACATTTCATGTTTGATCAAGCTGGATTCAACCTCATCGCTGAATTTCAAGTTCGATCGAGCCGGATTCAAACTCATCGCTGAATTTGAAGCTTGAGATTTAGCTTGATATTTTCAATAGGGGAACCTGCACAAGGCCTGCACCATTATTTACGTAAATATTTTCAGGGACTATATATATATAAAATTTCTTCATATATATATATATATATTCCACGTCGACCATGGAAGAAATTTTTTACATTTCGTTTTAAAATGTTTTTACTAGTTCAGAATAGTTAAAAAATGTATGCAAAAAAAAATTAGATCACAATACCCTAACTATGCAGAACTGTGGCCCTATTAAAAATAAAGTTTTTTTCAATTCTTAGAAACAGAGAAAACTTTAATAATTTTTAGCTCCAGATAGGTGCAATTTAGGTATTTACACATATACATTTTTATTATTTTTCTGTATATTTTTCTGTAAATTTTCTATAGAATATGCTAGCACTTTTTTAGGCCCTAATTACCACGTTTCTGATTGATTTATAAAAGATATACCGTTATATAGTAATAAGAGCTTCAAAATGAGACCAGGTAGACCATGGACCGAGCTTATTAACCGAAGTAACAGAATTTTGAAGGAAATCTACATTCAATTTGTATATCTATATATGAAGATTTCATTTATAAATGATATACCCTACATACATATAGATATATAAATTGTATGTAGATTTCTTTCAAAATGCTGTAACGTCAGTTATAAAGCTCGGTCCATGATCTACCTGCTCTCATTTTGAAGCTCTTATTACTACAAAATTTTGAGATTAAAATAAACTGCCGAAATTTTTTAAATAGCATATAACGGTATATCTTTTATAAACCAATCAGAAACGTGATAATTGGGGTCTGAAAAAAATGTCAGCATATTGTACAGAAAATTTACAGAAAAAAATGCATATATATATATATATATATATATATATATATATATATATATATGTAAATACCCAAATTGCACCTATCTCGAATTGAATTTTCTACTTTTCTAAAAATTTAAATAAACTTTATTTTTAGGGTCACGGTTCTGCAAGATTTGGGTCTTATGAGCTAAAATTTTATTTACATGCTTTTTTCACTATTCTGAACTAGTAAAAACATTTTCAGCGAAATGTAAAAAATTTCTTCACGGGTTTACGTGAAATATATATTATTATGAAATATTGAAATTCGTTCAGAATGAACTTTTACTACAGTTTTTTTTATTAGTCTTGACGTTTCTTTCGTCTTTACAATACATCAGGAAAGTATAATACATTTTTAGGCCAATTTTTTATTTGAAAATTTTTATATATCAAATTTTTAAATTTTAAATCTCACCTGAGATTTTACCAGAGATCTCGCGTAAGATTTTGAGTAAAAATTCATGAGGTTTTCGCATGATATTTCACCTGAGATTTTTTGGTAGGGATATATAAATATATATATATATATATATATAATCATGCGAAATATCATGCGAAAACCTCATGAATGTTTACTCAAAATCTCACACGAGATCTCTGGTAAGATCTCAGGTGAAATTTAAAATTTCAAAATTTGATATATAAAAATTTTCAAATAAAAATTGACCAAAAATGTATCATACTTTCCTGATGTATTGTAAAGACGAAACTTCAAGACTAATAAAAAAAACTGTAGTAAAAGTTCATTCTGAACGAATTTCAATATTTCATTAAGTGTACATATAATAACATGAGATTTTGGTATGAGATCTCAGGTGAGAATCTTACTTGAGATTATTCAGTACCCAGATAGCAGCCCGTGCCGAGCACGGCGTGCTGGCACGGCGTGACGAATTTGTGCCATCACTGTGCAGTCGCGGCGTGCTGTCCGATTCGGTGGCACGTCGTGACCGCCCTGTGCCGTCATCGTGCCGTCACGCAACATCACTTTTTTGAACTTTTAGATTCCAGCAGAATGACGGCACAGTGCAAGCCCGCCGTGTCGGGAAAATCGTGGCCGCAATGTGACGGATTATGGACAGCACGACGTGCCATCAATATAATTATAAAAATATAATTTAATTGCATATTTAAGTTATTATTTCTATTACAAATAAAATTGATAATAATAGTAATGATTTGTTAATTTATTTATATGGGGCTCAATTGGTGTAATTGAATAAATAAATAAATATAAATAAATAAATAATAGTATAATTTTATGATTTATATTTTTATTAATAATAAATATATTTGTTTATAATTGAATATTAAAATTGATTTACATTATAAATTTAAAGTCTTGAAATAATTTCTGTTGTTTGAAGTAATATATCGCATCCCGCCATTGCAGTAATCTCCCTGCTTTCATGAAGACTTGATCTTCAATTGCAGACGCGTGCAATAAGTGAAATTGTTCTTAATAATTATAGCGGTATTATTGTAGTTATTAATTATTGTAGTTATCTGTGGTGTAATTTGGAATTCTGAATTATATAATTCGACTGTGGCAAGTTTGTGGTGGATGTTCGAGAGGAAGTGCAGCTCGTCTTGTGGATCATCCTGGCGCGCGCACGTGCAATTGCAGTTCATAGTAAATAATTACTATCATTAATTATTTACATGCTGCAATTTGGATTTTCCAAGAGAACTGTGGCAACTATCTGGACATTTCAGAGTGAAGAGATTGTCTTGAGGATCACCCTGGCTGAGATGTAAAATTTTTTTATTTATAATTATTCTAATAATTATATTATGTTAATAAATAGGTTAGTTTTGACGAGGAAGGACGAGTGGCCAGGACGAGGAAGTGCGACGATGGATGCAGCAGGAGGGGTATCTGGGCTACGGTCCCCACGAAGGGGCACGAAGACGAGAGCTGCAAGGCCCAGGACGGCGTACTTGCGGCAGCAGCAGTGGCACGGTTAACCTCGAAGAGGTTATGTTTACATACAGCTTCCTACTGCATTCGTCCACTGCCAATATTATCAGGTGAGATTAGTGTTTAGTTTATCACTGTAATCTCCCCTTACTAATGCTGCGTTGTTTCTAGGTGTCTGGTGAGTGCTTCGGAGGTTAAATGAACACTCAAACTCTAAAATCCACGAATCTTCAAACATATGAAACCTACAACCCATGAACCGTCAAACCCCTGAACGCAAGACTTAGTTTTATAATTATTAAATTTTTCATTTCTTAAATATATCCTTTATGTTTAGGTCAACTACTTGATTTATCTTGGTGGTAGAAATACCGATGACTGACTTTGCAGTCAACACAGAGCTTCTGTGCAATGTTACTTGGCTTGGAGATAAGAAAAAAAATGTCACAAGACTACGTGATACCCGTTTTGTGTCAGCTTGTGAAGGTATATTGTTTTATATATTTTATTTTACTTGTCACACTAGACTTATTATATTAATTATGAATGTTTCCATTTTTGACCAGGGCCCTGAAAAGCCTTAAGCAATGTCTACGGCGTCTCGAAGAGATACGCAGAGACGTGCTACTGCCCGAAGAAAGAGATGAGGAGCAGCTGCCACCATCTCCGAGGAGAAGACGAGCTCCTGATGAAGAAGAAGAAGAAGAAGAAGAAGAACATCAAGAACCCCTGCCATCCAGTCCAAAAAGAAGAAGAGTTTTTGAATGCGACATTCATGAAATTTGTTTTGCCGTCTGGGAATTCTTTAGTGTTATTATTACTTCTATTAAAATAAAAATAATAATTGTTTTCAGATGCCGTTGAGAGACGTTAGAAAATAACTCTAGAACCGATCCAGCACGTACTGAGAGACGACGTCAAGGAATAAAGACTGCCGATTCAGCGACTGACCCAAGACTGAGGTAGACAAGCTGAGGCTGGGAGCGACAAAAATGACATCGTTTTCAGACTTGCAAGCTGAGCTTCAAGGAGGGCCTAGCAAAGGTAATTTATTCATCATTCTATTATAACTTTCCAACCCATAATGCAATAAAAATCTTATTTTTTTGTTTGTTTTCAAAAGAGTTCATAACACTTCGAGCGCAGAAACGGTGTGCACCTGCCTGGAAGTGATAGCGATCTGCTGAATGGTTCCCAAGGTCATGCTGTTGTCGTACGAGCGCGTGGACATGCCTGCAAAACTCTCGATGACGCAGGGGCAACGAGAATGATGTTGAGTAGGAGGCTTCTTGCGAGTTGCAGCTCAGACAATCCCTGTTAAAAAATTGAAGCTGGATTTCAAGCTTGAAATTCAGCGATGAGGTTGAATCTGGTTTGATCGAACTTAAAATCCAGCTCGATTTCAAGCTCGAAATCAAACTCAAAAAATCCACCCTGATCGACCTACATTTCAAGTTTGATCAAGCTGGATTCAACCTCATCGCTGAATTTCACGTTCGATCGAGTCGGATTCAAACTCATCGCTGAATTTGAAGCTTGAGATTTAGCTTGATATTTTCAATAGGGGAACCTGCACACGGCCTGCACCATTATTTACGTAAATATTTTCAGGGACTATATATATATAAAATTTCTTCATATATATATATATATATATATATATATATATATATATTCCACGTCGACCATGGAAGAAATTTTTTACATTTCGTTTTAAAATGTTTTTACTAGTTCAGAATAGTTAAAAAATGTATGCAAAAAAAATTTAGATCACAATACCCTAACTATGCAGAACTGTGGCCCTATTAAAAATAAAGTTTTTTTCAATTCTTAGAAACAGAGAAAACTTTAATAATTTTTAGCTCCAGATAGGTGCAATTTAGGTATTTACACATATACATTTTTATTATTTTTCTGTATATTTTTCTGTAAATTTTCTATAGAATATGCTAGCACTTTTTTTAGGCCCTAATTACCACGTTTCTGATTGATTTATAAAAGATATACCGTTATATAGTAATAAGAGCTTCAAAATGAGACCAGGTAGACCATGGACCGAGCTTATTAACCGAAGTAACAGAATTTTGAAGGAAATCTACATACAATTTGTATATCTATATATGAAGATTTATTTTATAAATGATATACCCTAAATACATATAGATATATAAATTGTATGTAGATTTCTTTCAAAATGCTGTAACGTCAGTTATAAAGCTCGGTCCATGATCTACCTGCTCTCATTTTGAAGCTCTTATTACTACAAAATTTTGAGATTAAAATAAACTGCCGAAATTTTTTAAATAGCATATAACAGTATATATCTTTTATAAACCAATCAGAAACGTGACAATTGGGGTCTGAAAAAAATGTCAGCATATTGTACAGAAAATTTACAGAAAAAAATGCATATATATATGTAAATACCCAAATTGCACCTATCTCGAATTGATTTTTCTACTTTTCTAAAAATTTAAATAAACTTTATTTTTAGGGTCACGGTTCTGCAAGATTTGGGTCTTATGAGCTAAAATTTTATTTACATGCTTTTTTCACTATTCTGAACTAGTAAAAACATTTTCAGCGATTTGTAAAAAATTTCTTCACGGGTTTACGTGAAATATATATTATTATGAAATATTGAAATTCGTTCAGAATGAACTTTTACTACAGTTTCTCTATTAGTCTTGACGTTTCTTTCGCCTTTACAATACATCAGGAAAGTATAATACATTTTTAGGCCAATTTTTTATTTGAAAATTTTTATATATTAAATTTTTAAATTTTAAATCTCACCTGAGATCTTACCAGAGATCTCGTGTAAGATTTTGAGTAAAAATTCATGAGGTTTTCGCATGATATTTCACCTGAGATTTTTTGGTAGGGATATATATATTTTTGCATGATATTTCGCATGATATATATATATATATATATATATATATATATATATATATATATATATATATATATATATCAGATCTCTGGTAGGATCTCAGGTGAGATTTAAAATTTCAAAATTTGATATATAAAAATTTTCAAATAAAAATTGACCAAAAATGTATTATACTTTCCTGATGTATTGTAAAGACGAAAGAAACTTCAAGACTAATAAAAAAAACTGTAGTAAAAGTTCATTCTGAACGAATTTCAATATTTCATTAAGTGTACATATAATAACATGAGATTTTGGTATGAGATCTCAGGTGAGAATCTTACTTGAGATTATTCAGTAGGAGTATGTGAATAATCATAATTAAAGTATAAAATTATAATTAAATTTAAATATTTACGTAAATAAATGGTATATATATGTTATTATTGTATGTATATATCTGCTGCGGATTCCCGGAAAAACAACTCAAGTCCATTTTTTTTAAAATTGAGTTTTAAGCGATTTTAATATCTTTATATAGTATATTTTCAGATAAAAGTGCACAAAATCAAGAAAGTGTAAAAATAAGTAGCCTTATCTACGATTTATGATTTTTTTTACATTAGTTCAAATGGAAAATAAAAATTTTAAGTATTAGTATCTTCAAAACAGAAAAGTGGACTTATGTTGTTATTCTGCAAAACCATATATATATTATGTATTAACTTATTAATTTATTGTACAAAAATTAAATATTTAAAGTATATAAATAAAAAATTACAAATATAAAATACAGTATTTTTATTATGATAAAATTATACATTTAATATAAATAATATATATATATATATATATATATATCGCCGTGCTGGCATATTGTCGGCAAATTGCACCGCACAGTGCTGACACGTTGCCGGCACGCGGGCCGCAGTACCAATCGCGCATGCAAATTGCGTCGGCAAAATGACGGCACTATGACGGCCCGCGTGCCAGGACCGCGGTCCTGCACCGTGCCGTCTCAGAAGCGGGGCAGGAATCCGTCACAATGCCGGACCGCGGGCGGCCCGACACAGTGCCGACTCAATGCTATCTGGGTAGGAGTATGTGAATAATCATAATTAAAGTATAAAATTATAATTAAATTTATATATTTACGTAAATAAATGGTATATATGTGTTATTATTGTATGTATATATCTGCTGCGGATTCCCGGAAAAACAACTCAAGTCCATTTTTTTGAAAATTGAGTTTTAAGCGATTTTAATATCTTTATATAGTATATTTTCAGATAAAAGTGCACAAAATCAAGAAAGTGTAAAAATAAGTAGCCTTATCTATGATTTATGATTTTTTTTACATTAGTTCAAATGGAAAATAAAAATTTTAAGTATTAGTATCTTCAAAACAGAAAAGTGGACTTATGTTGTTATTCTGCAAAACCATATATATATTACGTATTAACTTATTAATTTATTGTACAAAAATATTAAATATTTAAAGTATATAAATAAAAAATTACAAATATAAAATACAGTATTTTTATTATGATAAAATTATACATTTAATATAAATAATATATATATATATATATATATATATATATATATATATATATATATATATATATATATATATATATATATATATCGCCGTGCTAGCATATTGTCGGCAAATTGCACCGCACAGTGCTGACACGTTGCCGGCACGCGGGCCGCAGTACCAATCGCGCATGCAAATTGCGTCGGCAAAATGACGGCACTATGACGGCCCGCGTGCCAGGACCGCGGTCCTGCACCGTGCCGTCTCAGAAGCGGGGCAGGAATCCGTCACAATGCCGGACCGCGGGCGGCCCGCGGGCCGTCAGCGTGCCGACACAGTGCCGACTCAATGCTATCTGGGGGGGCAGGAATCCGTCACAATGCCGGACCGCGGGCGGCCCGCGGGCCGTCAGCGTGCCGACACAGTGCCGACTCAATGCTATCTGGGTAGCGGCGCCAAAAGTACGGCCATAAATCAAACTTATAAACACAAAATCAACGCTGTTTGAAGTTAGGAAGACGCCCCTATGCGCGTGAGCTTACGGAGCATGAGACAGCTGATGTGCAGCAAAGTGGATGTTTGGGGGACACGTCAGTGGAATGTTTACAGAACTTATTTTGTGATAGTAATATTATAATATGTTAGTAAATCGATAAAAATAAAAAACATTCACAACGAAAAATTTAAATCTTGTTTTAATCGCAAGCATTTAAGTGCAGTACCTGCTTTAATTATTCGAAATCGAAAAGCAAACGAATAATTCCATGTACATATTTTAGCAAACTACTTCATAAGTGCAATAATTAAATATGGCTGGTGTTTATGACAATTTATCTTGGACAGGTAAGAACACTTACTATATTTTTCTGTCAACTAAATTTTTATGATTGTTATTTACACATGAAATGAATGTGTACATAAGTAAGGTTATGTTATATTGCATTTTCAGATGCTCGTGATCTTCTTAGAATTTGGAGAGAAAATTCAGAACGTCGAAGTAAAGATGTTGTAGAAATATGGGAATCAATTTTAATGCCTCATATTGATAACCTTGGAAATGAAAGTGAGTCCTAATTTTTTACATATTAATAAATAAAGATAAATTTTTTATGTAAATCACTTTTTTGTTTGCGTTTAGAATACCTAGTAT
This sequence comes from Gastracanthus pulcherrimus, assembly GCA_949152435.1. Lineage (NCBI taxonomy): Eukaryota > Metazoa > Arthropoda > Insecta > Hymenoptera > Pteromalidae > Gastracanthus > Gastracanthus pulcherrimus. The sequence continues at coordinate 28,826,066 of OX424574.1, read as the reverse complement.
TAGAACAAGTATGTCTTGCTGCTCTGGATTGTTATCGGCTTTCCCTAGCTGAGTACTGCTTAAAAGTACTAATGAAAGAATTTCCAGGAAGCTTACGGGTTCATAAATATCATGCAATGCACTTAGAAGCATTAGAAATGTAAGATTACAATCTCATATTTTTTATAAGTAAATTCTTGAATGAGTATTATATGTTTTTTATATTATTACAGGTATGATGAAGCTTTAGAAGTTTTAGATTCGATTATTAAACGAGATGAAACAAATGCTGCACCAAGAAAACGGCGTGTAGCTATTTTGAAGGCACGTGGTCAAATACCTGAAGCTATCAAAGAACTAACTGAGTACCTGAAAAAGTAAGTATTTACTATTAGTTTCTCAAAATAATAATTCCAATAAATTTAATTATTAAAATAATTGTTATTATAATTGAATATTTCTATTTACAGATTTATGAGTGATCAAGAAGGTTGGCATGAACTTTGTGATCTTTATTTGCAGGAACAGGAATATAGTAAAGCTGCAATTTGTATCGAAGAACTCATTTTGCATAATCCACATAATCATTTATTACATCAACGTTATGCAGAAATAAAATATTCTCAGGTAAAATTAAACAATCACGTAACTGTATAAAATAGTAATTAATATTATAAATTCTTTATATCTAGGGAGGTCATGATAACATGGTTATAGCAAAAGCATATTTTTGCCAAGCAATCAAATTAAACCCAAATAATATTAGGGCTTTATATGGTTTATTATTGGTAAGTTACATTAGTAAAAGAACTATGTAAAAATTAAAACTGCTCTCATTTGTTACTTTATAATTTATTTTGTTTTTAAATATTTAGACAGCAAACAATATTGCCCTTTCACCAAAGTGTCCTGCATCAAAAAAGAAGGAAACAGTTAAGTTAAGTGAGTGGGTGGCTAATCAAATTGAAAGACAATACAAGACCAAGATTGATGATGAGGATAAGGATACAAAATGTATAGAAGGATTATTAGCACAATTGCAACTTGAAGCATAGAATTGTTTGTACAAAACGCAAAACATTTTAAGTAGGAAACAAAATAGTTTTGCAAAAATGTAGTTAGATTTTTCAAAACTTTTACATGTATGTCAGCAAACTAAATATTATTTAATTGGAAGAATCACAAATTTTATTATCCAATGTCTGTGTACCACACTATAATAAATGAATTATAATGTTGTTAATTTTTATCACATTATTTCTAATTCTTTTGAAAATTAAAAACCAACACCCATCCTTGACCTATCCTTACCTTATAGTCGATTGGAAATATAACCTATAATGATCAAAATGAAAACACAACTACATAACCTACATATATTTATATTTTACTTGAAACATTCCTTAAAAATGAGAGGCCTTAAAAGAATTTGTAATAAGTAAATTATATTTTATTATTAAATTAAGAAGATACCATTCCAAATAAATAGTCATGGCACCTCTTACAGATTTAATTTTATGTAGTATAATAGGTAATAAATATTTTTTTTAATTCTATGTAAACAAAGTAGACTTTACCTTTAAGTTTTTGTTTACTATTTATACATTTATACATTTTTTATATTTTAGAAAAGGACTGTAATGGTGATACATTATGGACTTGGAACTATCCAATGATGATAGAATCGGAAAAAACAATTATTATGAGAAAGTACAATTCTCAATCAGAGCATAATAATGTTCAATCATTTGTTTTTTCAAGGCATGGACAATATTGGTTTTATATTTGCAACAGTGAAGCAGGAGATTCAGAGAAGTTACAAAGAGTAATAATGTTTGGTTATCATACCAATTTTAATAAAAATGTTTTACTTTTAAATATAATAAAAAATCTGTTTTAGGTAAAGCAGTTCGCGATAGTACTTTTAACAAGAGATTACTGTCCTCAAAAGTATGAATTACTTTGCAGAAGTTTTAGTAGGACTTACAATAAAATTGGTAATCCTGTAGATATTCTAAAGTTGTATTTAAATGCTTATACCAAAGGAAGCAGCATAACAATGGACAATGAAGTATTCTCTTCGGATGATTTTAAAACATTGCCTTTTGGTACCAGTACCAACGTCAAAGGCTTAATCAAAGTTTTTGAATTAGAAACCATATTAATATACACTGCACTTTTATTAAAAAAAAGAATTGTCGTTTATCATCACAGCTTAGAACAATTACTTAAGTGGATTAAATCATTCCCTGCCTTAATGAAACATCGAAAAATTACTGACTGCCTTTTCTCTTGGGTAGATTTGATGCAAGATGAACTTAGTGAACTAAAGGTAATTATTCTTTTTCAATAACTTTGAAAATCAAGTAGGTATACGACTTACCTTTCTATTTTCAGAAACATTCCTTTTATGTAGCTGGTTGTCGTGATGGTTTAATATCATCGAGACCAGAATTGTATGATCTTTTAGTTAATCTTCCAGCAAGGGAAATTATTGTTCCTAATCATGCAAAAGGTACAAACACTCAAATCAATAATTTGTTTCTTATGAGAAATACACTTAAAGTTTTTTGTTTCAAATTGTAGAAAGTCTTACAATGACAAAAACACACAAAGAAATTGCACTATTTATGGTTCAACTTAGTGAAAATCAATCACTTACCGAAACACAAGTTATATCTGAGATTGCTGATAAAACTCAAGATCTGTTAAATCAACTAATAACTCTGGCTACTGTTGAAACTCCAGAAGGAGACAAGAAGGTTCCCATCCAATCGATCAAAGAAAAAAGTCTAGCAACAGCAGTTGAAAATTTCTTGATTAATCTAGCTGTTGCTGAGAACCTTCTTATAATGTGATATTATTTTAGTTATAGATGTTTCTTAATTATTAATTATTGTTTTGAGATGACAAATAAAAGTGTCCAATTTTATTATTTTAATAAATGTTTATATAAAAGAACACTCTTATTTATTTTATATTATAATAAATTATTTTCTGATACAATAATAAAGTGCAAATAGTGTTAATTTATACGTTAATAAAAAATAGAAGTGATGGTTAAGAAATATTTTAATTGTGATTTATAAGTATGTTACACAAATTATTATCTACGTTCATACTAATAAATAATTTATATTTATTAGAATAAAAAAGAAGACATCGAATTTTAATAAAATTTACGTAAATAACTTAATGACCACTATTTATTATTGTAAACATGCATGGTGATACATATTTTGTTTTTCATTGTTTAAAAATTCGGAATAGAAGACTAGCGCACCTAGCGAACAAGTGCCAGAACTACGAAACTAGTATGCGACATGCAAGTGAAAACCGCTACTGCGCACATTGTAAATTCCCACTTGGAAAGCGTCCCTGTCATTACATTTATCAGTCCACTTTGGAGTTCGTTGTCCGTCTGTTCTGGTCTGTTCGACGCGCGAAAGAGTCTTATGAGAGCGCGAAATCTTTCGCGAACGTACGAAACGATAACGACTGATTAGTCACAAACAAAAAATAAAACTGAGAAACTTATTTTTTATTACGTATCTAGTCTGGCGAGCTCTCCAGAGGTTCCTTATTTAGTCTCTTTTGCCACAGAGCGTATTTAAGAGAGATATTTTTTTCTTCCTTTTTTTACTACGAAAAGGTCGCAAGTGATCAACACAATGGGCGACACTGATGTTGCTGACGCATTCGGCTGTAGCAGGTAATTGTTCGTTTTCAAATGATTCTTTTCTTTGTTAACGAGCCGACAATTTCGTCTAATAAACGTGAACAGTTTTCTTTTTGTATGGGAGTAATAAGTTAAAATGGCTTTTTAATCCATGGGAATACTTTCCATTGTAACTGCTGTTTACATGCCAATTATTGTACAGTTAGCATTTGAATTGCATCTCAGTCTTAAAGTTTTACATACAAAGTAATTTGTTTACTATTTATTTATTTTTCATTTACAGGAACAGCGTAGCTCCGATTAATCAAATACGCTCTGCTCCAACTGAGCGCTATGCTACTCATTACAATATGAATCACGGAAAGCGTGGTTTAGCAATTATATTCAACCATGAATTCTTCACCGTCAGTCATTTGAAAGCACGTTGCGGTACAAATGTTGACTGTGAAAATCTTGCCAACACACTCAAAAACCTTGGGTTTGAAGTAAACGATTTCCATAATTCAACTCACAAAGATATAGCTAAATATTTAGAAAAAGGTAAATTAATAATAGCAAATTTAATTTTAGTACGTAGAGGCTTATTTACCGAATGAAACTTTTCATCACTAACATCGTTTTCTTATTTTTATAGTGGCAGAAATGGATCATTCTCAACACGACTGCCTTGTTGTTGCGGTGCTAAGTCATGGAGAACTAGGATTGCTGTACGCTCATGATACACCATATAAGGCTGACACAATCTGGTCATACTTTACATCAGATAGATGTCCAACGCTTGCCGGTAAACCTAAACTGTTCTTCATACAAGCTTGCCAAGGTGACAGACTTGATGGAGGAATCACATTAAAAGAGCGAACAGAAACCGATGGCCATCCGACGGTTACATTCCGCATTCCTACACATGCAGACTTTTTAATTGCCTATTCTACAGTGCCAGGATTTTATTCTTGGCGAAACACTACTCGTGGCTCATGGTTCATGCAAGCACTTTGCTTGGAACTCAAAGAGAACGGTACTCGTTATGATTTATTAACTCTTCTTACATTTGTTTGCCAGCGTGTTTCAATAGATTTCGAGTCAAACACACCCGATAACATTACAATGCATCAACAAAAACAAATACCTTGTATTACCTCAATGTTGACACGTCTTGTTAAATTTCCACCAGTGCAAAATGGAGCACCATAATCACTGTTTTCAGATAGAACAAATGCATAAAAAAACGAACAAATAATAACAGATTGATGCGTGAGTAACCCTTGGCAGTAAATCTTTAGATAAAATTGCTGAAATATTGTTTCACAGTATTCTGTGTTAGTACTTTCATTGCTTCACAACTTTTAGCATTGAATGGTGTGTTTTTCAATATTATGGCAATATTGTTTGAATATTTGGTAAACATTTCTGTGATATTGTGTAATGATTTTTTAAATAAAATGAAATTCTTAATTTTTGCCCGTGATATAATGATATTGCTAAAGCAATGGAAAATATTTACACAATTATGTCAAAATATTAAGGTAATATAAACATTTTCTCAAAGTTTGAAAGCAATGAAAGATGTTAAAAAGTTTTCTAAGTATATCATGTGATATAATGTGATTTTAAAAAATGTAACTGTACCTTGCCAATGATGTAAAATATTTCTGCAATACTATTTAAAGATTGGACTCTGCAGGGAAAAATTTGATAGAAAAAGTAAATTTGGACCAATCCAAATTATGAAAATAAAAAAGTGATCGATGTGTTACCATTGCTACGTTGTCGGAAGTCACGACGAAACGCCTTTCTATTTTCTGTGTTTTCGCTGTTTGTGGGAACAAGCATAAGCTATTTGGGTCCTAAAGCCTAAGTACTTACGCGGTAGATAATCATTTATCGATATACATTTATTTAATATACGTAACGATAAGGAAATATTGCATTTATGAAATTTTACTTGATGAATTTCAAATGGTGTTTTTTGTACTACGCTCTTTGATAAAGGCAAACTTTTATAAAACCCATTTTATAATGATCTCTTTCAGCGGAGCTATGCTTTTTGGCTGCTCTGCGCTATTTGTGCAAACGAAATTTGTATTTGAATAGAATTAAATATTTGTACTGAATGTGCAATTTTGTCGTATTACAAATCGATTTCTCTACGTACAAAGTTTTTAAAGTTTTTTTTTTAAATTCATTCTCATTGTTATACGTACTTTCATAAATACGCTTGTAAACTCTATTCGTCAATTTTGATATTTGACGTATTCTACAAGAATGCTATTGTGCCTAAAAATATTTTCTTTTTTTCAATCGATGTCAAATACTCTTAGCCAAGTGAGAACAAAAGAAATTGTCTTTCACACAACAAAACGTGTTTGATTATTACAGATCAATATGCGTACAAATAGTATATATAGTAACTCAAACTGCATTTACGAAACTATATTTTCGAACGTCTATCTATATATTTCTGTATTACAAAGATAATTTGTACAAGAAACTATAAAATAAATTTAGCAAAATACGTAAAAAAACTGTGTTTTCCCTGATCCAATAACCGCTAAAAATAACAACAATTATATTTCAACGTGAAAGAAGTACAGTTGGTTGCCAAATTATTATATAACGAATACGATCTCGACCAACATTTACAAGATTATTTTGTTAGAAATCAAATAATTTTTGTAACATAAAAATATATTTTTGAACAAAAAAACATGTAAAAATATATGTTTTTGTGTCATATTATCCAGTTCAATTTAATATTTATTTTGCAGCAACCCAAAAACTATTAACCATACATATTAGACGATTAAAAGTATACGTACTATAAATTTTAAAAAATCCAGAAAATTCACAAAATACTAGTAAACAAGTAATTACATTTTGCAGGTACTTCTAGAATGAATTTCAGGTACAGATACGATTATTTTTTCTCTATAAAAAATAAATAAAGTTGATATCAAAGTCTGATAAAATCATCTGATATCGTTGATAACAATTTAAATGCTCCGATAATTTTTGACACTTTTTTTTTATTTTTCTGATAACATCACCACTTACTCTAAATACAAGAACTATAGGTACAAGGACCTTTTCGTGTACTCCATGAACTTTCTTAAAAATAAACTTGCCGAGGGCATCACGGAGAAATCTAAGAAGAAAGGCTGCCTTATATATGATGGTAGAGTTCGGTGCCCCAACCTTCGTCACAACGAGGCTCGCTCGTCTCGCAGCACCTGCTCTCAACGTATACCTATATGTATACACCATTATAATACCCCTATGCAAGGCCGCCTCTTCCTCTGAATGATCCGTTTATACAATCCACAGCGAAATCTCCTCCCACCTCGGGCGTATACCCGAGTCTTCCGAATACCGACGACTTTTTGAAAGGGCGAAAAAAATAGGCACGGAGCGTCTTTTCTCTTCTAACTCTCCCCCCTAGATTCTTTTCAATCCTTAGGATCTGCTTCTTAACGTGAACGGCTTTTCTTTACGAGTTTTGCTGTTTTTTCTACTTTGAGCCTCTTATTGATTTTTAAGCGTGTAATTATGTAGCTTAATTCTCTTTGTTAGTTAAATTTTGTTTATTTACAAGACGGAGTTGAAAAAAATTGGTATTTTAATACCAATTAGGATTCAGTATCGGTTCTATTTTCTAAGGTAGTTATTTCTTGACTATCTTGGTTAAATCAGCATCTATTTACATAGATTATACATTTTAAAACACGAAAATTATTCCTAATGAATTATGCAAATGGAAAAATGGTTACCCTTGAAAGAAATTGATTTTTGTCAATGAAAAATCAACAAATCTCGTCCGATTTTATATTTTTAGGGTTTGCTTTGATCTTCGCTAAACTTATATCGACCCTATACCATTCGATAGAACTTTCAATACTCACTACGAATGTACTTGTCATTATTAGTTTGCTCGACTTTTCATTTTTTTTAGAAATTGAAAAACTATGTAGTACACTCGACGTGGGAAATTTTTGGTCGAATACATTTGAATTTTTTTGAAATACTGCAATTTCATTGGGTCTCATTGAATCGAACGCACGTTTTTGCTAAGCTCATTGGAGGATTTCAAACGCATTCGACCAGAAATTTTCCACGTCGAGTGTACATCGGTAGTTCTATTTCAATTCAAATAATGAAATTTCAAGAGTTTACTCAAAAAAGGTATATTACAGTAGTAATAATAAAATATTTTAGTATCTATTTATTGCAACCGTTGCAACTAATTTAACAATATAGAACTAGTGTATTTTCTTAGGAAATATTTTAGAATTTAAAGATTAAGCATTTTACGGTTTACTCATGTAGCTTTTATTAAAAATTTCATAACATACGAATGCATAGATTCTACAAACTACATTACATGGGTAACATGGTTGATTCTCAGGAAACGTGCAAATTTCGATATTCAAGTTTGGACAAAAAAAAGTTTTGAAACTTCTAACTACAATTAAGATATGATTCTTTTGTACATTTTGAACACATGTTAGACAATAAAAATACAGGAATAGGTCTTGTAGCCAATCTATGAGCAATAAAACATTTTTTCAGTACAGGGAATTTACAAAATTTACAGGGAGTTTACACAAATTGATTTAATAGTTTTAAATTGAAATTATATGAAAATATTAACGATTTAAAACTTTAAGACTGCATAAGGATACATCATAGAATAGTATATTACGCATCTAGTGAGGAAAAGTATTGCTCGCCTTCGGCTCGGGTGACAATTTACATGTGCTATGGGGTAGCCATTTTTCCTCTCGTGGTACGTATACTATTTTTCACCATTATACCCGGGCCGAAAATGACACATTTCAGTTTCGGAGCCGGGAAGAAATGTGGTACTTTCGGCTAGGATGTGGTGAAAAGTATATTACATTTAGTTTAAAATTAATAACGAATATGAAAAGATTAAGAGATTATTGAATAAATAGACCATCAGAATGTCGTTTTCGGCTTAATATTGGAAAATGTTTTTTGTAATGCCAAGTTTCACAAAAAAACCAGTGGTATGGAATTCTAACTGATCATGCATGTAACAACCCAATACGCTTAATTTTGATTAGGTAAAACCCAAAATGCCTAACTTATATTATATATTATAGGTAAAACCCGAAATGCCAAGTTAACATACGAGCATAACTTTAAGAGAATGTCGGCGCCAGTATGTTGTTGCGAACTTACTTGCAACATTTTTGTATTTTCCATTATTCTTGATCAATTTTTTATTTATATTGATTATCTCGGTCATCCAGTGTTTCTTAAGGTATCGTAAACACTGGATAACCAAAATCATTACGGAAAACAAAAAGTTGATGAAATAACGAAAATTACAGGCTTGATTGCACGTATGTAGTAAAGTAAACATGTGCGTATGACGCGCAAGGCTCACTTTTTAGGCACGGCCGCGACACGGAAGTGCTTTATATTTTCGTTAGCGAAAAATGTGTGCGATAGGACATCTCACGCAATTTTTTACCAATCGGGATGAAATTTCAGGAGAGATCTCCTCCAACACAATATGAAATTCTATTTTTTGTATCCCGATCCTGTACGTAGTTTTTAAATTGCGAGCACTTTTTGCTTATTTTTACGTGTTTTTTTTTTAAATTCATGTTACACGATTATCTCCGCGAAATCTTAGCGAATCAGGCTCAAATTTTTTTTGGGAACTCTCCTAAGTATAACAACTTGATGGTCCTATTTTGAGATTGATCCTGCAAATATACGCTGAATGCGGCGACTATACAAAATCGCTAAAGACGGTATTTGGGCTATAACTTGAAAACTGAGCATTCTACGAAAAACAGTTAAATAGAAGAGTTGTAGATCTTTGAAAAATACAACTTTTTCCCATTGACATTTTTTTTTTAAAATACTTTTTACTATATAACTTTACAGCTATTCATTTTACATGAAAAAGTTGAATGGAAAAGTTTTGTAGATCTTTAAAAAATACAACTTTTTCCGATTGACATCTATTTATGAAAATACTTTTAACTCGAGTTAACAGGCCAAAAACGAATTTTAACATCGAAAACACAGCTTTTTACCATATAACTTTATAGCTATGCATTTTACATGAAAAAGTTAAATGGAAAAGTTGTAGATCTTTGAAAAATACAACTTTTTTCTTGACACCAAGCCGCGAAAGTGCTTTTAAATCAATTTAATAGTCCAAAAACGATTTTTAACATCGAAAAATGTAGTTTTTTACTATATTATACAATCAAGCAAACGCGCAGCGTGAGCAAGGCGAGCGCGCAGCGCGAACACCGGCGAGGCAAGCGAGCGCGAAGCGCGAGCTGAGCACGGTCGTGCCTGTAATGCAAAACGCGAAGCGTTTTGCATGCCTTCATTGCGAAGCGATGCAAGGCGCGGAGGAGCTTAAGAGCGAAGCGCTCGCTCTGAAGCTCCGGAGCAGGCAAGTCACATGCGGCCGAAGGCCGCGTGTGTCGCGCTAGTTTGTTATTATTTAGATAATTGCTGTGTACTATTATTTAGCATATTAGTCTTTTTCACGTTTGACGTCATGACCTCACGTGACCGAACGCTGAAAGTACAATATTCAAAATACGCGAGATACGTCTTTTTCAATTGGAACCGTCGATATAGTGAAAATGGCCGATGGGATTATACAGCACCAGAGGGCTCATAATAAATTTGAGCTCCCAATAGGCAAGCAAATATTAAAAACAGATCGTAATACGCAATAAAAAAGAAGAAAACCAGCATACGATGCATTTATTCCGGATATCATGGCATGAAAATCTTTTAATTTTATTATGTATACACATATTTATATCTATATTCCTGTAAAATTATATTGAGACTGGAAATATACCTTCGTAAATTTGTATTTATAAATGTAATCTATGTGTTCCTTGACTCTTATCTGCAAACTAATATAAAAGATTTTGAGAGTTACGTAACACAAGTTGGGCATTTTGGATTTTGCCTAATGCTAGGTATTTTGAGTTTTGTCTAAAGCTAGATATTTTGAGTTTTGCCTAATCAATGCTAGGTATTTTGCGTTCTGCCTAATCAATCGTAGGCGAAACCTAAAGTGCCTAAATTTATTTTAGACAATTCGAATATTGCTTGAAGTTTTAGGTATATTGGATTCTGGACTTACACAGAATAAACTTACCTACCTAACTTTATAGTGCTTAAAAAAAATGATATCAGAATGAAATTCAGTAGCTTGTACAGTAGCACTTTATAATCATTTCTTTGATTCACTATAAAAATATGTATGAGCAATTCTACCCAAAATCGGAAACAACTCGACCAATAAAATAAAAAATAATTTTTTGAGTGCACACTTATCAGACTCGGTTTTTCCGAATGCTTTTGGCATTCTAAAAACGGGAAAAATAGTGAACAATACCCGTTCTAGTGCCAAATTTGATCTATGGTTAATTACCATTCAGTAATTTGGGTTTAATAAAGGCTCTTATTAAGTCGTTAATAACTAGGCTCCGATTTGTCAAAATTTTCTTTTCACAATAGAGAATTGAAACACAATACTTTTACGCTACCGATTCTTTCTGCCCTCTTCACTTCATTCGTCGATGCACTACTTCATAGAAAATGAAGAATTAATTCTGCGTCTCGCGTTTAGCGATTATAATTATTCTTTTACTAAGGGAAAATACCCCCTTCACAATCCCCACACCCTCCCCCCCCCCCACACTTTTCCTACATATCCTAATTTTGTTCCATTATGCTATTGTTCCCTTTCATCATCTCCAAATTGGCCCTTTTAGCACTATGTCATAGTTATAACATGATTACTTTTGCGTTTCCCCTATTTCCGATTTCAGTGATTACAATCATTCTTTTTTTACTATAGGGACTACAGGGATACGTATTAAAACTTCGGATCCTATAGTGAATTTTTGGAGATGTCCGATTTTATCAAATTCATATTACACTATGGTACACAATGCTCCGAAATTAAAAAAGGAGTTTCATTACTTCAATATTGTTATATAATAATTTGTATACGCCTGCTATTGTGAAAATAAGTCAAATTGAATTGAAAATTGCTAAATTAACTAATAAATCATGAAACTTTATGCATTCCCTAGCAACAGCACGTATACTTTTACACTAAAAGCATATCATATAAACCCAGCTGGTCGATGTAAATATAAACAACGCACTTTACGTCGCTGTTCGTCAATTAAGAATCACTACGGGCTAGTATAAGGATACCATGTGCAATAAACATTCATAAAATTCTCCTTGTCGCGTTTCCCCCCTTTCTTTCATTTTCTCTCCCTCGTTCCTCGATACTTCCTATAACTATACCTATACAGTGCCTGTATACCTATATAATCGCTTCTCTCGTTCTCAGCTTCAGCTCCCAGGCAGTTCTATCTCTCTTTAAACGCGTGTATATATACATACACAAAACGACAAAACCCATGTGTATAAGGCACAAGCCGCCGCACACTTATGGGGCCTCGCAGCCAGTGGTATCGTATATGTATATATAGCTATACAGCGTCGACATCAAAGTCCCGGGTGGTGCTGCGGTACTGTGCGAGCTGTGGTCGTCGTCCTGCGTGAAAAGCAGCAAGTTGAGTCACATGTATAGGTACATGTGCATTGTGCATGTACATGCGCACACAGTTTGTGCCTTGTAGTATGCCTATATAGATATATTATACGGGTATGGTGTGTATGTAGGTATACAGAGGCCAGGGTACGACGGCCTTCCCAGTAAAAAGGGAGAATAAGAGAGAGAGACAGAGACAGAGACAGAGAGAGAGAGTGGGAGAGTGCAAAGAACCGATGAAAGGGAGAATACGGATGGAGAGGAGAGGAGAGGAGAGGAGAGTGAGAGAGAGAGAGGGAGAGAGAGAGAGAAAGAGATAGATGGATGTAATGCCTTGACGACGAGGAGAAGGGATAAAGAAATGCCATTTCTCCACTTGCGGGGCCCTGTGCTATATATGCAGGAAGGTCTTCGGTGCGGATGTAACAGCTGCGATCGTTTGTGTAATTTAGCATGTTATTAATTTTCATTTTACATTTCTTAGATATGTTTTCAGGTCATTCAAAAAAGAAGTTGCGGCTTTGAGGATTTTTGTACAGTATATGTGGAAAGCAGAGGGAAGAAGAGTATATTGTTCATACTTTAGTGACATACGCGCTTTCTACGAATACAAATTGTACGAAAGACCTTGTTATATTAGTTAATTGAACCTTTCAATCGTTATTTGATTATTTAATCCTTCACTGGTAGCAGTCCTTCAAGAATCTACAACGACAGCATGGTGGGGACTATGGATTTATGGGCTAACTCACATAGTAGGGATACACACTCACATGGCCTGGTAAGAGTTAAATGTCAAAAAGAAAAAAATCTAACGATTCTTAAATGGATTAAATAATTCTTAAAAGTATGTTTTATAATAAAATACGCTGCAAAGCTATTTTAAAATTTTTAAAAACTTTAATCTTCATTTTCTTATATTTGAATTTATGTTTGCTTTATTAAATTATCCAAATTAGTTGAAATTCATGTAGGTATACCTACAATTAATTTTAAATAAAGTAAAATTATTAAATTTAAGATTGCCAAAATGAGTTTTTAATTTTAGTAGTATTACATAAAAGTTACTTATAAGACTTCGAAATAAATTTTTTTAGTGTAAAAATGGCTACTATTGAATATTTTAATATTATTCAAATAAACTTTGTAAACGTTATTATACTTATTATTATATAAGAGTATATATAGGTATGTCTCAAAATTAAAGTAAGATCCGATAAAATCTGAGTCGTATGGAACATTTTAAATTATACAATTTCATTCCGAGTGAAACACGTTTAGAGTTTTATTTTTACATGAATAAAAAAATTTACTTTTAAGTTAAAAATGAATCCTATTTAGTACTTGCATTGTACATTAAGAGATTCGTGGAATTACGTAAGGCATAATTCCGTATGTAAATAAGGAAGAATACAGATATTCAGTTAACAGTGTATTTTTGTAGATCATAGAATAGGTAGTATCTTTGTAAACTTTCAGAATTTTTACATTTTTAGATATCTTCAAATCGGAAGAAAATTTCGTATTCTTTACTAATATTATCCTATTGTCGAAGTCCGATGGTTAAAATACAATTCACGATTTGAAAATTTCAGGTATTTTAAATTCTGTGAGTTCTTTCATATCATAATACTGAACTGTTCAATTTAATTTTAAAATTCACTTTTGATAATTTATTATTTTCAAAATCGAAAGAAGTTCAAATGTACATAAAATTAAAAAGAACTTTGTAATTATTTACATAAAATATAATCCTAATAAAAACAACCGTCGTATCAACTGCAAGTTTTTACCTGAATTTACAGCTGTTTATACCTGCAAACCCCGTTATCTTTAAATCTACCGCATCCCCGTCGCTCGCCCTTATCTCACACGACTCTCAGATAAGTTTCTTCCCCTCCCCAACCAATGACCATAGATAGAAACCGGTCAAATTTACAAAACAAATTCCGTCAAACATCATCTGAACCCAAACCCACTAACACCACCCACCCCCCTAAAAATCACACTACCCACGCCGACTGTACAAATGACACTCTCCAAAGAAAAAAACTTCCAATCCCGACTGTACCGCGCGCGCGCAGCTCCCCGATAAAGGTGGCGCCAGCGTCGCTCTCTCGCTCTCCCCGACTGACTGACTGCACACACAAGCGATCCCGCAGCACACTACGGCTCTTCTGTCTGTCGGGCCGCCTAGTCGCGTGTAGGTCGTGTCGTGTGTGGTGTGTTGTAGCTGTATATAGCTGTGTATATAGCCAACAGCAGCAGCAGCAGTGTGCGCGCGGTCGTGGACTTCTTATATATATATATACATAGTTCTGCGAAAGGCTGCAGCAAGCAGTTCCATATAATTCCGAAGTCCGGGATATACAGAGAGCGAGACAAAAGCTCGTCCCGATTTCGAGCACCCGGCCGTCGTCCCCAGGAGGAAGGAAGAAAGGAAGGATCAACGAACGTTACGCGCGCGCCTTCCCCTCTTCTCGACATACCTACACACATGTACACACGCATAGGCAGACAGACAGACACAGACCTCGCATAATTATCCCGAGGGATACTATAGATATATATCCGGGGAGATACGGATACCTACCTAGTGTGTACAGTGTATATATATAGATATGTATTGCTGTACAAGTGAGTGCGCGTGAGTGAATGTGAGCGTATAACATATATCCGTATAACAGTGCGAGGAAAACAAGAAAGAGCCTCTCGACGGTTTCTTTTTTTTTTTGCTGCAGGCCCCGAGAGTGTGCGCGAGTATCGCGAGAGGCGCTCTCTCTCCACTTCGTTCAGTGTGTGTACAAAAAGAAAAAGAACTCCACGCGCATATATATACACAGGAAGAAAAGAAAGAGTGCATATATAGCATTGTGAAGGCTGGTCAGGGCGATGCCACCTCGAGGAAGAGCGGAAGGAAGCGCAGGGGGAGAAGCAGCAGCAGCAGCTATCCACTAAATCTCTCTCTCTCTCTCTCTCTCTCTCTTGGTCGTGTGTCTCCCCCCCCCCCCCCACGCACGTGTCTCCGTGTGTGCGTGCCTGCATCGCACGCCGTCAGCCGTGTGTACACTTACACGCGCGTACTCAGGCTGCAGGCGCTGCTCGTCCTTTTTTTGTTTTTTTTTCTTTTGCACCTCTCCCCCCGTGCTCCCGCGGGATTGCAAAAGAAGAGCGTTGCAGCAGCTCGTGTCTTTTTTTTTTGCTTTGCTTCGCTCTCACGGAGCGAGCGAGCGCCGTGTCGGCTTGCTTGTGCAATCGGCGAGAGACTGAAAAAGTCGCTCTCTTTCGAGGAAAGTATATATATATGACTTGCTTATCCGAGTCTCTCCAGGATTGATTCTCTCTCTGTCTGTCTGTCTCTATAGCGGCACACGTAACGCGAGAGAGCGTGAGAGAGAAATCGGCGAACGAGCCGACGCGGACTGGACTGGACTGTGTGGGTACACGGCCTGACGCAGAGATCGGAGCAGACGAGAATAAGATATATATGTGTGTGTACGCGGAGCCGTCGACGCCGCGCGCTCGGGTATATAAACAAACAAAAGAGGAGCAGCCGCGCGGAGAGGTTAAAAACCCCGAAGAGTAAGCTCCAGGCTCCAATTCCGAAGCACCTGGTGTACTCGAGTTGTGTGTACTCGGTGTTGGGTGTATTGTACGTCGAGATAGCTCGGATTTAAAAGAATAATCAAAAACGAAATAGAGAGAGAGGGAGAGAGAGAGAGAGAGTGTGATAAACGAGGAGAGAGCGAAAAAACGCATCGTAATTAAAGAGCTCGGCTCGCACGGCCTGTGTACCGTGTGCGTATATATATGCACGAAGATAGATAGGAGAAGAAGGGAGACGGAGATAACGCTGTACAGTGTGTATATACCGGGCTGTGCTCTCAGCTCGGGGAGACTACTACGATTTCACACGGGGGATATAGGATATCGATTCGACGGAGAGACACAGCCAGAGCCAAGCGCGTTGTTGCGTTATAACCCCGCTACACTCTCTCTCTATCTCTCGCACTCTCTCTCTCTCTCTCCCTCGCAACGCCTGGTGTGGAGCGAGAAAACAGCGGAGCAGCAGCAGCCGGAACGAGGAGAGGAGAGCGGAACTGGAAGCAAAAATGTAGGAGGCAAAGGATGCAGCACACATCCACACACACACGTCCCTCACTCTCCTGTTTTTTTATTTTCTCGTCGGCTTTGACGCTCACCGCAGCAGCAGCAGCGGCGGCGGCGGCGGCGCCCGCGAGACAGAGCTGAAAAGAGTGTATACACACACCGACGAGCAACAACACATGCACGCCTACCACGGGGCCAATGGCGGATTTAAAGGGGAGAGCTCCGCAGCTGCCCACCCGCTGGCCCCTCGTCACATGTATACGCGGCCGCCCGTGCACGTGTGAAAACTTCGATTTCGAGTAAGAGAGAGAGAGAAGGAGAGAGAGCCCGCAGTATCCGAAATCCAAATCCCGATCGCGAGTGCGTGTGTGTGTGTATATACGAGGATATATATACACGGCGGCAGCAGCGCGCACGCACGTATGATACGTATGTACGTACGTGTACGTGTACGTGCATGTAAAAGCCGAGGGGGCCAAGGAAGAGGAGGACAGAGATAGAGCCAGAGCAGAAGCAGCAGCAGCAGCAGCAGTAGTCATGGACGTCGATATTTTTGGGCGAGTTGGAGTAGCAGCAGCAGCAGCAGCGGAGGCGACGGCAGCACCGCCGATCACCGCGAGCCTCGTCGTACAGAAGAGCAGCAGCAGCAGCAGCGGACAACGATGATCTGCCGCCGGAGAAGCTGTTTCTTCGGTTCGACACCGAGGGTTTGATTTTTTTTTTCTGTGAGAGAGGGGAAGTGGATAGGAAGGAGAGAGAAAGAGATAGAAGACGAGTCAGCTGAGGTGTTTGGCAGACGAGGAGTCAACCCAGGAGGTGATTATTGCATTCGCTGGGTTTTTCTTTTGGGTGTCCGAAGCTGGTGTGGTCTTTGGAGTTGGAGACTAGAGCTGGATATTCGGGTTGAGAAGGGTGAGTAAGGTTGAGCTTGGTTGGCTGACTGATTTGTTTTGGGGAGCCGGAGCTTTTGCGTTGACCACGAGTCGATTACGCGTAGCTGGTAAATTATATTGTCATTGTATCAGCTACACGAGTTTGATGAGTAATACGCAGCTTTTAAGAGCGAATGTGGATGCTTGGTTTTTTTTAATGTAAATTACTGCTCCTATTTTGGTTTTGTTTATTAATTTGCTAGCGCTAGATAACGATTTGCTTCTAACAAACACGTGTGATTTATTTCTTATTGTAAAATAATTTCTTATTTGAATTCTTGGTCTTCGTTATCAATTTGTATAACAGCTAGAGTAATAATCAATCACAAATTCAATTGAAACATTATATAAAAAAGATGTTTCACTTGGAAAAAGATTCTGTAACATAAATAAAAAAACCTAATAGAAATTGTTATTAAAGTTAATTAACATAAATTTATCAATTACCAATAATTTTATTTACTTTCATACGAAGTAAATTTTAGAATTGTACCTATCATTACTCTATTTATTAGATTTTTACTTTTAATAAAAAAGTAGTCTTTATCTTTGATTTTATAAAGAATATAAGACAGCATAGATCGATTTATTATTAAAAGATGGTTGGTCAGTAAAGATAAGGTGACACCTTTATTAAGTCTGTGAAGAGTTAAAGCAATGACCTTATATATTTATATTTCTTATTTACTGTGTGCTTAATGATACAGTGCTTAATCAAAATACTACAATACTTATAATTATCCAAAAGTCAAACTTTATCCAACAATGTAATAAACAGAATATTTGACCATTCGGCTTCCAAGACCTTTGTTTCATGAAAGAAAAACAAACACAAACATTCCAATTCTCAAAATAAACCCACAAGTTTCCTCGTACATATTCAGATATCAAACACTCGAGCCGCACGCTCAGCAGTCACAGTTCTCCAATCTAACCTCTATCCGCTTGCATTTCAGGTACCCACGCTACACCTTCTACGAGCCCGAGCCCTCCCTCTGCCCGCACGCAAGAAGCATCCTCAGCAGCAGCAGCACACTACGTACTATCGCCCAAATAGTACACGATGGATCTCAGCTCAGCTGTGAGTGCGATGTCAGCCAGCGGCAGTCCCAGTCCCAGCGGTGCTGGCGGTGGGGCAGTGGCCTGTCCTGTCTGCACCCTGTACCTGCGCGAGGGCATCAGCCTGCAGAAACACTTGGACACCCATCCGAAGGAGCAGGTGATCGAGGCGCTGATCAGGGCGAGCAGCGGCGGCGGAGGTGCCGGCGCCTCCGCCGCCCTGCTCAGCCAGCAGCTGACCACCCAGCCGGCCACGCCGACACCCATCACGCCCACGCCTACGCCTGTGCCGAGCCTGCCCATGCCCGCGCCCAGTCCTGGACCGAGTGTACAGCAGCAGCAGCAACAGCCGGCGGCCTCGCCGTCACCACATGTTCCTCACGCCCAGTCGCCCTATCCGATTGGGCCCATTTTCGAGTGCCCGCCGATCAACGCCATGATACCGCCACCGCAGTTCGCCTCCTTCAGCTACCAGCAGTTTGTTAATAATGGTGAATTTATGAGTGTTTTTTTTATGGGGGCTGTGTCGTGTGCAGTGGCTGGGTTTGGAAAGATGGCTATTATGATTTATGGTTCGTTTATTGCAGTACATATGTGTTCGCGGAGGAACCGTCGATGGGAAATAGCGTGGAAAAAGTTTTGCCTTTGAATGCATAAAAGTGTCTCTCTCAGTCTTATGACCGGTGGTCTGAGACCTAAACTTTTTTTTTTTTTTTTGAAGGGTTGTCTTACTTCGTCAGTCAGAGATTTTATACACGCGTGTTCCTTTATACAGTAACCACGTAGATACATGGTACCTACACAAAGTTTTCCTTGGTTATTCAAAACAAGCTAGAACAATGGTAAACAGAAAAATTTCTTTTATGCATATTGTAATTATTCATTAAAATTCATAATCAATTAAAAAATGGATATATATTTTTAATAAGGATAATCAATTTGTTTTTAAACAATTAAACCACTTATATATTGCATATTTATTACAATTTATTAAAATTTAAAATTAAAAAAAAAATTTTTTTCATTATTTTTATTATTTAATTATAATAATCTTGAAACAAATTAATGCGCTCCTTGATACCATTAAAATTACTTTATTTTAAAGTTACAACAAATTTATAATCTAATGTAATTTCGTAATTTATATTAATTGTCGTAAATACTTGTTTCTACAATGTTCACTTTCTATGATTGAGCTTATAAAACTGACTGATATATTTACCATTTTATGTATGTTTAATTTATTTATTTATTTATTTATTAATTAATTTATCTATTTATTAATTTAATTATTCATTTACTTACGTCATTATTAATTAATTTATTTATTTACTTCTATATTTATTAACATAAAAGAACTATTATTCTTTCCATAACTTAACTTCATTGTAATCAAATGTCGACGCTATGTGCAATACGATAAACTAGAAAAGAATGACAAATTCTTCATCATGAAGAAATGACCACCCAATGACTCATCATTTATCGTATCTCTTCGAAAAGAAAGCCACACAATTCTTACAAATCAAAGTTACCACGTCCAAAAAAGAACTCTTTAGTTCAACAATCACTATAACAATCGCATTCACCCAACTCACGAAACTCCTCTTTAATTCTCCCCCACCAGGTACCATGATGATACCCGCGCAGTACGCAATGGCCCAGGCGCAGGCACCCCCCACGAGTCAGATGATGCAGATGCTGTACAGTCCCTACGGCATGTACCACCAGCAGCAGATCCCCACGGTGCAGATGATCTCGGCGCCGCCGCCGCCGCCTCCTCAGCCGCCGATGATGCCTACCTCGACGACGACGATGCCGACGACGGTGCCGGCCATAACGACGCGCATGAGGCCCACGACGAGCACGAGCAACGTCACGACCCTCACGGCCGTGAACGAGACGACGCCGTCGACGACGACGATGACGACGACGATGACGACGCCGACGAGATCCGCTACCTGTGCACAGCAACAGCAACAGCAGCAGCAACAGTCGATGATCGTCGAGCAGCCGAAACAACAGCAGCAGGGGGAGCAGGAGCAGCATCAGATTATACAGGACTTGATACCTGGACCAGATCGCATACTGCCCGATCTGGAGATGCCTCCGTCGCCCGAGCCGGCGCACGCGGACGCGCTCCCGGAGGAGATGCAGCAGCCGCAGGCTTGTCTCGAGCACAGAGAGCAGCAGACGCAGAACGTGTGCGTGCAGGAGGAGCAGCAGCAGCGACACGTAGTTCATCAATATCAGAGGTGCGTACGCTGGATGGGGGAATCACTGTGAGTCGAGGAGGGAGTGTGGTATTTTGCGAAGGCTGGGAGGATTTAGCTCTTTTTTTTTTTTAAGAAAATGTAGAATCGGAGTTTTGTGGCTTTATAATTGATGATTTGAGATACGGGATGGTATTGTAGATCTTTGCTGTAGCCTCGTCGTCGGAGATGAAAAACAGAGGGCGTTCTGTAGTCTCTGAATCTTGTCTAAAATTGAGAGAACGAATAACTTTTTTTCTTTAATTGAATCTTTGATGAATCTAAAAAAAAGGTAATACATTGTTTATAATTAACAAATTGATGGAGCTTAGAAATCAAAAGTAAAGTTTTTAAAAATGTTCTTTTTTCAAGCTTTATCGAAAACTAATTGTTTTGGTTCCTAAACAAGATAATTTCATACACAATTTTAAAAAATATGGTATTTTAATTTTAGACAAGATTAAGAGGCTCTTGAATGTCTATCGGTTTTCATTTTCGGCGGCGAGGTGAAGCAAAAATTTGTCAGCAGCGGCCTCTGCAGTTGATACTTTCAACTACGAAAATTGGTTTTTGCATCTCAAGTCGTTTATTAAAACACCCCAAAAGTCTTAAAATAATTAGTTTTAAAGCTTCTTTGCAAAAAATCCTTAAAAAATTAGCCGGTTTTTTTAGTGTTTTACATAATATCCCCCTCCTCCTTCCTCTAAGTTTAAAGTGAAGATTTATCAAAATTTGATAAAAATCAATTAATCCTTTTGGATTTCAGAAATATACTTTTTTTATATATAAATATTAGTATTGATTTATAAAAAGAAATTATTTCTATGTTTGATTATATTTTTATTCTAATTCTAAAACAATACCAAACTCACTTTTATCAAATAAATTATTTTTTTTTAATTCCTGTTTCTGTAAAAATATTATTCATTTAATAAATATTGTTTGAATAATATTTTATTTAAATATTATTATTTTTTTTAAACCTTTTAAAACATTATTAAGAGAAGGTTTTTTAAAATTAATCATTTCATAACCTTTCATGTATAATTTTATTAATTACAGAGAGGATCCACCAACGTTGATCAGTAATCCCTGCGACGATAGTACTGACGACGACAAGACTGAAAGGATTCTACCAGATATTGAGGACAACGAGGAAATCGAATCGCTGATAGTGCGAACGCCGGACAGGAGAGATACTCACAATGACACCGAAATGCAGGTATCAGAAGCGGTCGAACACATGGAGGTCGCGATTCACGAAGAAATCGCGGAAAAGGAGACCGTGGAAGGCATTCAGTGCACCGAAGTAATAGACAGCTGTAGAGAATTCAAGGACAAATCCGACGACGAGCATCAGCAGCATCAGCAACAGCAGCAACAAATCGTGCACGAGACCGTGGAACCTCAAGACCTGACCGTCGACGAGGCGCGAACGTCCACCGTCAGCAAACCCGAGATCGAGCAGCTGAGTCGACTACTCGTCAACATGGAAACCGAGTTCAGCAGCGTAGAATTAAGCAGCAAAATAGTCGTCTCCGAGGAATTCGTCAGCAGTAAACCACAGGAGGAAGAACTCCAAGATGTCCTGTCGGTCGAGCCTCTCGAAAAGCAGTCGCATCATCCACAACAACAACAACAACAACAACAACAAGAACAACAAGAACAACAACAACACACCGAGGAGGACGAGAGCACGAGCGTATCCTACCACAAGATCAGTCCCGAGCCGATCGAGTGCAAGATCATCCACGCGCACGAGGACACAGACGTCTCCTCCGTCGCCTCCTCCACGGACTCGATACAGTGCGACCTCGAGATCCAGAAGATCATCACCGCGGCCTATCACTACAAGTGCTCCCAGTCGGCGCCCTCCTCGCCTACCAACGGCAGCGTCGCCAAAAAGCAGCAGCACTACTATCGCTCCCTGTCGCGGGCCTCCCAGCGCTCGGACTTCGAGCGCTCGAACGAGAACATCAGCTGTCCGTACCCGGTGGGCTTCGAGGCGACGTCCCTGCAGGACTACCTCAAGACCAACTACAACGACGAGGACATGGAGCTGGAGGAGCCCCTGCATCATCACGCGTACATGAAGCAGAACAGCGGTGGCATCATAGCGGAGCGCCCGAGCTCGCACACGCCACTGTCGACGAGCATGAGCGGTGTGTCGGTGTTGAAGGCGCGTCGGGGTAAGATATCGAATTCTCCCGTGTCGGTGCGATCCGCCTCGTCCTACGGCCACATGGAGGAGGAGGAGGAGGAGGAAGAAGAGGAGGATGAGGAAGACGAGGACGAGGAGGACTCGGAAGCCGAGCGCTGCGGTAGCTGTCCGTCCAACGACAAGGACGAGGACGAGGAGGACGAGGACGAGGAGGACAGGTTACTGCTGGACCAGCAGAACATCGAGCACGTGGAGATAAAGGAGAACTTCCGCGAGGACAGCAAGGCCGCGATAGCCGTCGAGATCATGCTGCAGCATCAACAGCAGCAGCAACAACAACAACAACAACAACAACAACAACAACAGCAACAACAGCAACAACAGCAGGAGCAAGCCGCGGATTTCCGATCCCAGAGCTTTATGGCCGATCATTACCCGGCCGGTCAGTTTCCCCTCGATAATCATCACTCCTCCCACGCTCAGCATCAGCAGCATCAGCAGCAGCCCGTCGTCGTGACGATGCACCACGAGACCTACCCCCTGTCCTCGAACGAGATCTCTCAGAATCCGTTTGAGAACATCGTCGAGTGCGTCGAGCCGATGACCACCACCACCAGCAGCAGCACCAACGACTCCAAGAGCTACTCGAGCTCGACGAGCAAGTCGACGACGACGACGACGACGACGACGACGACGACGACGAACCTGCAGCTGCAGAAGCAGCAGCCCCAGACCGAGCTGCTGAATATCAGCGAGGACGCGCACGCCGGGCCGATCAACGTCTTCGAGATGGAGGAGCCGCCGATCTACGTGCCGAGCTCGTTCATCAGCGAGTCCTCGCAGAAGGCGGTCAGCGGCACGAGTCATCAGTCCATGTCGAATAGTAGTGAGAACGGCGCGGGCAACGACGAGGAGGTCAAGAGTGTCAATATGAGGGCGGACGAGACGATGCCACCGAGGGGCGAGCTGTCCGAGCAGGAGAGCAATGGCTGTACCGAACAGTCGGCCTGGCAGGTGAGAAATTATAGATTATTCTTCTTTTTAAGAATGGTTTTTTGTATTTTGGATAGTCTAATCAGATCGTGGCGGGATGATGTGAAATGTTAAGTTGTCGCTCGTTAGGTAATTTATATTTCATTGAAAACAAATTTATCGCGTTGTAATGGTGCAGAAAGGTCTGCCTCTATAAATAAGATCATCAGGCAGTATCAAGGGTGGAACATATTATTTTTTTATTAATTTTTAATGATAATAAATCTTTCTTTCGCGTTTTTCTTTCCTTATCGATTTTGACGTTCATAATATCTTCGATTGTAGATTTTAAAGCATTACTATTAAAAACACAAGTAATGAGCTTGTGCTTATAGAGGTAGATAAAAATCTTTCATTAAAATGTACATTTTTGTTTCTAAGAAGACAAGACATCTTTAAACCCTGAAAAAAAAATTTTTCGAGTCCATAAAACCTTTTATATTTAACGCTTTCACTGCTGACAATGTACTAAGCATTTTTTCTCACAATGCTACGGAAATTTTACCATAATTTTGTATTGTAATTTTAATTAGTGCTTATTACAATTACAATAGATTCAATTCCAATTTAAATTGGTACTTTTATTTTTTTAAAGTCCATGAAATAAGAAAATCGTTGCTCAATCTCATAAATACATATTTTTATGCTATAAATACCATAAAAATGGTTAATTTTGTAAAATATTCATGAGCGATATATACGTCGTTATAGCACCAGGGGAAAAAAATCGTGAACCATTTATGGAATATGTAGTAGCGAAAGTGTTTAAGGCAGTTATCCCCCAACTATGTGAGTCAAAATAAATCTGAAAAATAAAAATCTCAATATACATGAATTTCTTTTTATGTAAAATAAGAATAGCACAAAAGAATTATTTTCATGTTGTTTCAATGCAATTAAAACGAAAAATATATACATTATAAAGGAAACATCAACTTCTGACTCACGTAATTATGATCAAAACTGAGATTTACGATCTTTGGATTAATATTATTTCATTACTGTATGGTTCAGCTTCTAGGAATGAAAATATATGCTTTATTAGGGGTTCATCTAATTTTTCCCTGATTTTTAGACATTTCTCGAGACTTGCTCAATCGCTAGAGCTGAAATAAACTCGAATTCATGGATTTTTCGTTAAAATCGCCATATTCTATTGAAATAAGACCCGAAACGCGTGAACTTTGGATGAGTATAACTCAAAATCTATATGGTACAGCGATTTTAAATTTTGCAGGGATATTCTTTGAAATAAAAATTGATTTTGCTATAAATTTCAGAATTTTCTCGAGACTTTTGATTTCAGGAGATAACTACCTTAATGCAAACATTAAAAATAAATTTTTACTATAAATATTCAGTACCATCTTCAATTTAACTGTTGTAAAAACTCAAAATTTTGATCCTATACGTAACATTAAATCTCCATTGCTAATACCTCATATATTGAAGGAACTGTGGGGCATGCGCGATTGCACGCCATACGATGAAAGAAACTTTTTTTCGACGGTTATTTGACGCCTTTCCATATGTATAAGAATATTAACCGTGCACTTTTTCGTTATCATTCTTCTTTGTTTTTCATTTATTTGCAGATAATGGTTCAATTCTCTTTAAAATAATTTTACAAAAAAGTGCACGGTTACAGTTCTAGTGCATATCAAAATGCTCCAAATAACCGTCAGAACAAAATGACGTTTATAGTCTTAAGTGCAGTTGTGAACTCTTCAAAGTTCCATTAATAAATGAGGTATTAACAATGGTGCGTTAATGTGATGTGTAGTATTTATAGTACAAAAATTTCCAAAAGATTTACTTAAAAGTATATGAACTAAAAAAAAATATTCAGTGTACAAAAAATTATCCCTTAAATTTATCGCTTAAGCAGTAAATTAAATAAAATAAATTAATTAAAATAAAATAATTTAATAATAATGCAGTATATTTTTGTCCTTTTTTTAAATAATCATTATTATATAATTTCTAATTGCATTAAAATTAAAAATTTGATAATAATCACTTTCTTAAGACATATAAGGCAAAGTAAAGTTGATAACATTTTATTTATTTCTAAAAGACGTGATAAATTCGATTATTTTAAACAAAAATCAATTTTTACATCGTAACATAAATAATTAATTTTTTTTACAGTTTACATTTAGAACAAACTTGCTCATTTATGTCTACGAGACTGAAAACAATAGATTTTTTTATAACATGCAGCTGACAAATTTTCCCAGCGCGAGCATAGTATTCACTTATATAAAAAAAGTCTGCTCCAACTGTGACTTACCAGGAAATAGGTACTCGTGACGTCACATGCGACTCTTCGAGCTAATAATGATTTATGATCGGAATCGGACCCTTTTTCTGGTACTTGAGGATTCCGCACTCCAAAGGTTTTCTCTACACATGTGTTGTCAACATTCATTTTCCCGAGCAAGTTACTACTCAGGAGACTTGACTGTTTTCGTCAATAAGAAATCAATGCCGTTTCAGACTTTTTTAATACTGTATACAAAATAATTATTTTATAGAAATATTCTAGCATTCCAGTTTAAAAAAAATTCTTTTTCTTTGAATTATCGAAAGCATTTGGCCTATAAAATAAACACTTTACTATCATTATTCGAAAGTATTATGAAAGTTTGGTACCAATATTCGAAGAATTTTAGGAGTTACAGACATATGAAATGAGTGCTTTAAATTGATACGCAAAACATTTAAACGCGTTTTTCTCAAAATTACTTTTTCGCCACCAGGACACATAAAAATAAATCATTTATCCAATCGGTTTGAAATTGTTTGAGGTTCATCTGAGAACTATTAGCTAGTTGGCCTTGAAAGTTTTATACTTGTTTCACAACATAACATTAAAAAAAGTTATAACAATAAAGATATTAAAAAAAGATGCATGAATGATAATAAAGCATAGAAAATTGTTTGGAATCTATTTATAATCTATTTATTTTTTTCAATCTGTAGTTTATTTTTAGAACTAAATCTACTAACTATGAATCCCATTACAAATGAACCTCATTTGCATTGCATAATTTACTAATTAAATGAGTTTTTAAAAATATTAATTATTGTAAAAATATTCTTTTACAAAATAATGAGAATAAGTATTTAGCTCTTGTAGAAAAATAAAGGAAATTTTTATTTAATTTCTTCTATTTTATATATTTTATTATTCAAACTGACGCACAGCTACCTTTTTCTTATTATACTTTATTAACATTACAAACGTGTATACCCTCAGAAAATATTCTCTTAAATATCTTTCAAATAATTCATATACTCAGCAACTTCCTATAGAACGAAACTGTATCACATTTCTCCCTCTTGCAGCTCTACATGGGCCAAGATTCGTCTCGCATGTCGACGTCGTACGACCTGATGGCGCGCGAGAGCTGGGAGGAATCCGAGGGCTCGGACCACGAGGACAACAACGGCGGTCCCCTCCTGGACAGTCGCTCTCTGGCCACTCACTTCACGGCCAGTCTTTTCCCCGACCGCGACCGCAAGACTCCCACCCGTCGCATGTTCAAGTGCACGCACTGTCCCGAGGTGTTCGACTGTCCCAAAGAGCGCCGCGTCCACAGCACGATGGTGCACAAGGAGGCGGGTCCCTCTGCCGGCTACAGCAACGACTGCAACCTGTCCAACAATCATCAGTCCGAGCTCAAGGACATGAAGCTGCTGGAGGGCCGGGCCAACGTCTTCGAGGACATGTTCATGCCGGGCAGCCTGCAGCAGGCCTACCTCCAGCACCACCAGCAGCAACCACCGCTGCTCCACCAGCTCCAGCCTCCCCAGGCTCCCCAACAGCAGCAGCAGCAACAGCAGCAGCAGCAGCACTCGAGCTCGGCCAAAGCCGCCGCGGCCACGAGCGTCACGAGCGAGGTCGATCCCAAGCTCGTGCTCGACGCCCAGCACCTGTCCGCCGCGAGCGAGGTCACCTGCGGCCTCTGCAGCCAGCGCTTCGGCAGCGACAAGTCCCTGCAGATGCACCACCGGCGCATGCACGCCGTCGAGACCGTGAAGCGCGTCCGCGAGAACGCCAAGTGCCAGATCTGCAGCGAGGAGTTCACCTCCGTCGCCAGCTTCAATCTCCACCTGAAGGTCCATCCGCTGGAGTGCGGCCAGTGCGGCAAGTACTTCTACCGCAAGCAGAACTTCAAGCTCCACATGAAGCGCCACCTCGGCATCAAGCCCTTCCCCTGCACCCTCTGCGACAAGGCCTTCCTCACCAAGCAGAAGCTCGACGAGCACACGAACGGCCACACGGGCAACGCCCCCGTCAAGTGCAACCTCTGCAACGAGACCTTCAGGCGCTACTCCAACCTCACCCAGCACAAGAATCGCCACCACCTCAACATCAAGAAGAAGCTCAAGGACTACATATGCCACTGCGGCGAGGTCTTCCACACGAAGAAGAAGCTCGCCTGGCACAAGGAGACCCACGACGAGAAGCCCAAGGCCTGCACCTACTGCAACGAGCGCTTCATCCACATGGCCAGTCTGACGCGGCACATGCGCCGGGCCCACAATCGGCGCTTCGTCCCCGACGCCCAGCGCGAGAGCGAGAACGTCGAGTGCCCGATCTGCAAGTGCATCTACCTGCGCTCCTCCCTGGCGGTGCACATGCGCGTCCACAACGGCGAGCGACCCTACGAGTGTCAGGTCTGCTCCAAGGCCTTCAGCACCAAGTGGAATCTCCAGCTGCACAAGTGGACCCACGCGGCGCGCAGCACCAAGCCCTTCAAGTGCAATCAGTGCAGCGCCGCCTTCTACAGGCACAGCGACTACACCGCCCACATGAACTCCCACAGGAACGTCCGGCCCTACACCTGCAACTACTGCGGCGCCCAGTTCATCAGGAAGTACAATTGCCTGCGCCACGTGAAGGAGCACGAGGAGAACAAGGCTTACACCTGCGACATCTGCAACAAGACCTTCCACAGGTCCTACTATCTCAAGGAGCATCTACGCGTGCACTCGGGCGCCCGGCCCTACACCTGTCACATATGCGGCAAGTCCAGCAGCACAAAGTCCAATCATAATAAGCACGTCAGGATTCATCACGCGCGCGAGCCTGTAAATACGGAGAATTAAGGAGAGATTGACGAGGGAGAGAGAGAAGGGGAGAGCTCGATTATGGGCTCTCTCGATTCTTGAGTTGACTGATTTTTACATGTAATATGAGTACACCGCGATCGAGGGGGACGGGGGAGATCTTTTCGTTTTTGGATTACGGGAGATTGGTTCGCGAGACCGATGTTACAAGTGCCGTGAAATTTTTCTCTCGCTTCTCTTTGGCAATGCTCGTGGCTGAGCATCGCCGCTTGTATAGAAAGTCTGTATGACGGTTTACAGTGATCGTATTTAGGACAGTTTCTTTTTGTTATCTACATTTGCGTTTGATTATTTTTATCAAAATTGTAATTATTATTTTGTTATTGGATGTAGTGAGCATTGGGTTGCACGGTTGTTCAAACAAAAGCAATAGTTTGGATTTGTACAATTGAATTTGCAAAGTCTACGTAATTTGACTTTACAGAAAGATTTTAAGATTTGATTGTGCTTTGTTGTATCAAGTGTGTTATAACGAACAAAAGTAATTTTACCACATAACGTTAACATTATTGTTTTAAATTAAAAAACATAAAATGTGAAGAAAATAGTATTATATTAATCATCTCCTTAATTCAACGATAAGCGTGGACTTTAGCTTTTTAGGGGGGTTTTCTGACAATTATAAGAAAGGATCATGTTTGAACCACTCTCAAATATAGCCGATTTGAAGAAATGTTATAAAAAGCAAAAATCACTGCTTTTTATATTGTAGAATAAAGCAGTAAGATTTTTTAACTTGTTATTTTTATAGCATAACTAATTTGGATAATTATTATCATTAATTTTTACAAAAATGGAAAAATAGTTTATTTTTGTTAAAATTTAATTTTCATTCTTCGTACGTTTTTCGTATTATCTACTACGATTAGCTATTACGTTACATCACAGCGGATAAAAAAATCTTTTTATGATTTTAAAATATGACTTAGGCCTCTAAAGGCTCGCTAGACTGCTATCGGTACAAAAATTTGAGACTCCTTGCGCGCATGACTCATGATATTAACTAGTAATTTAAAACTGCCCACCTAATGAAATCATGTAATATTCTTTAAAAAATGAAAAGCCTCAATATCTGAGACGATATAAGCATTTGCATTTTTTCAACTGCAATTCAATCCTTTTTTGCAAGGAATATTATGCAAATATAGTACGTAGTGTAAGAATTAGTGAGTTATCTACTGTAACAGTAGAGGACTCGAAATTTTTGAATCGATAGTAATTTCTTTTTCTAAGCAAGTGTTAATTTATGAATGAAAAAGACACTTGATTATAAAAACAAAGTCGATGGATGTTTCACGTGTGTTGTTGTTATTCAAGGAATTGGCACTTTGGCCGCTGTAAGCATGCGTAGGAAGAAATGAAGTATTACAGCTAAGGGTTGACGTGTTTTAGGCAATGGAAACGTGTTCTGTTATTTTATTTTTGACACGTGTGTTGATACTGGATATATTCTCCAGGTGATTGAAATAAAGAAAAAAAAGTAAATTGTGATTCGGCTCTTCGTCGCGTTTAATACACATTGCAATATTTTTCATGTACAAAAACATTGACGAGGAAGAGACGAGAGATACCTTAAAAGGCCTGCTTTCCTCTCATGCTTACGACGAGGTACCAAAGCTTTTCTGTGAAGTGAAAATAAAATGATAATCGTGTCGTGGCACTCAGTGCACAAATGTGTGAAGTCTCGTGTGTGTGTGCATGTCTGATATGTATTTGAACTGAAGATACATATTCAAAGAAAAAAAAGCACTATATAAATAGGTCACTGTTTTTCGAAAGCGAAAAAAGAAATTGGCGAAAAGTCGAGTTAACTCTGAATTCATCCTAACGTAGTAACTGTACAAAAATGGTCCAACGCGAAGAATCGATGCGCGACTGTACTTTCGCGAGGACAAAGTAGATTTGCCAATTACCGAGTATCGATTTCTCACATTTGTTGGGGTTGTTTGCGTATGGGGGAATACAAGAGCAAGCAAACTTTTTCCTTTTTTTCGTAAAAACTTGCGTTTTTACACAAGGAATAATAATTGCAATAATGTGGACGTTTGCCAATCGATAATAACGAAGTACGAAGGCGTGAATCGTTCGCTAGTTAATGGTTAAAAAAAGATACCGAATGAGCATAGGAGAAATGTCTTTAAGTGTCAATGATTGTAAGTGAATTTTTTACAAATAAAAACCAGGAATGGAATGGAAAAACCTGTCATGCGGCTGATGCGTGACTAGCCTCGAAAAGAAGTATAAAGTAAATAAATAAATAAATAAATAATTGAGATAAGTTGCGTCGTAATGTTACATGTGCGAAGTCTGTATTTATTCGTTAAGTAAAATGATGGGGAAGTGAGAGACGACACTAAAGCGCAAGGGCCTATAAAAAAAAATATACAGATTGCTGCTGTTAGCGTTACGGCGCCTCTAACTTTTAGATAGTTCGAAATCTTAATTAATGTTATTCTTCTATATTTATATGTCTTGCAATTCTGTATGCAGTGATTTTTAAAGGTAATTCCAATGTCAAGACTGATCGATGTTGGTTCTCATTGCGATTATATTTCTCTACTTTAGGACCGTAAAAGAGAATAATTTCGCATGCGCCATTTAAAGAGCTTCGTTCTTTTAACTAATAATTTTTATTATCGTTTAGTTATTCATATTGTTTTCTTTATCTTTTCGCGTTATATACGACTAACGAGCTGAACAACAAAGAAATTGTTAATTCATACGACGAGCATAAATTAAGAAATCCAAGTGCTTTCAAGAAGCAGGGCGAAGAATATATCTTTAACGTAGCATGATACATTCGACTTTAATTCTCGTGCAAAATTGAATCGTGATTATTATTATTATTATTATTATTATTATTATTATTATTATTATTATTACTACTACTATTATTATTTTTATCATTACGTTAAGGGCATTCGAAACATATAGGAGAGAAAATTCGTTCTGGCGAGAGTGTTTAAACCCACCTGAAACCAACATCGAAGTCCAAACGTGCAATTTTTTTTAGTTAAAGGAAGTAATCGATGCGTGCGTGCGTTCGATGTCAACGCAGCTTTGTACATAACTGTATATATGTATATCGTCTCTATTTTATAATAGGGCTGACGGATAAAGTTGGCAAATAAATATCATATGAAACTTAATTCAAAAGACACTCTGCGGTAAAACAAGAAAAAAAAAGTGAAGTGGATGATACAGATAGAATAATTATTACGATTACCATTACAAAAACAATTAAGCAGCATATGTATATCTTAATAAAAAGTCATGTGTTGAGGTACTTTTTTAAAAACGTTTCATTATTTTTACCTTTTCCTATATTGTAAACATATCCATCAGCGTTAATTTTCTTTGCGTAACCGTAAATTATTGATAATTAATAAAAAGAAATATTACTTTTATGTAATAACAAAATTTAATGTGTTTCATTACTACAACATTACGATAGTTATCCCATGTTTTGTTTTATTACGTTATGTTGATCGCCTCGAACTATTTATTAATGTCAGTTTAAAATTAATAATTTTTTACAATTAATTTTGATTATTTAATTTTAAATGAAATATTTTATTTATTTATTCTTAAAAAAGTGATAATAAACATTTTTTAGAAAGTAGTTAACAATCATTCAATATTAATATATGTATGTAATTTTTGCTATAATATTAATCTTTATAATACTGTAATAAACTATACTGAGATGATCTTTTGTTGCAAAAATTTCATTCTTTATTTCTAATTTTTTGGTCAAAGTCACTGTTGCCAACTTGACGCGCTTCACAAATCAGTTATACCAACGAATATCGACTTGTATAGAAGAACAGTTCGTATGCTGCACCTGGGAACAAAATTGTGGATAACATGTATAGTGCGTTATAGGTTACTCCATGCGATCTGTGGGTATACACCTATAGTATAGCATAGGCTTTACGTGCATAAGAAAGCGAGGCCCCGGCGCAACTACAGAACCGCGCTTCTATACAAGTTTATATTCGCGGCACGTGTGATCAATTCTGACGTGCTGAATGTTTATATTAGTCAACCAAATTAGTCCTTATATATTTATGTATTAAATTATTAATACAAGTATTGGCAAGAACAATTATAATAAGTAAATCGATTATACTAATTTTAACATGGGCCGCTTAGCTGAGGTAATACTTTTAAATTAATATAACCTAATTGTAACGATACTTTCAGTTATAAAAATTGTTATTATATTTATTTATTTATTTTTAAGCTTGCCGGAGATAACGATAGTGGTGAAAAATCAAGAACTTTCATTTTTCAAGACGAAGGACATACCTTAGGAAATGTTTTACGCTCGATTGTCGCTCATTAGTAAATAAACGTTTTACCCTTTACTTTTATTTTGTTTACGTTAACCTAAATGTATTACTATTTTCTTACAGTCCTGATGTAGAATTTTGTGGATATACTGTACCTCACCCTGCAGAAGCTAAGATGCATTTTAGAATTCAGGTTAAAAAAGGAAGAGCAGTTGATGTTTTACGCAGAGGCCTTGAAGATTTATCCAAAGTTTGTGATCATACAATGCAGACTTTTGAAAAGGCAATGGAAGATAACAAAAGTACTAATGGGATGGATACAAGTTAGCATATTATAACAATGTTTTAAGGGTTAAGATAATTGTTTTTTTTAACATTTATACAAAATGTATTATATACACTAAATATTTTAATACATATTATAGTTTTTATAAAAATTCTGTTTATTGTTTTTAATTTCCTACACTATTTTTCATCAAAATGTATAGTAAACATTAAACTTTAATTGCTAAATAACTTCAATAGATATAGTAAATTGATGACCAACAAAACTTTTACAAATTCTATAAAACAAAACTTCAAAAGATAAATTATAATCAAATCAAAAATCAAAATAAAAAAACAAATTAATTGAAGTTTTTATTTTTCAATGTATACTTTTTTCATTTCAAAAGAATTTAGTAAAATATTTTCAATATAATATTAAATTAATTTTTTTTTAAAATGATAAAATGGAATAGGACAATGTTAAGGTTCAATCACAACAAAGTGTATAAAACTTTCATGGAGGATCTTTATTGTTCAAAGATCTTTCATATTTAGACAACTTCAGCGGTTCTTGAGCCAGCTACGGGTCGGTGGTTCTTGGACAAATGGTCCGCGTACTCTTGGTAAGGTGTCTTGGTCAGTGGCATCTCCTTCCAGAGATCAGGTGTCAGGTAGGCGTAGGTCTTGGCAATGGCAGCATAGGTGGCCTTTGCGAAGTTACCAAGTGTGCAGGTAGATCCTCTGGCGGATGTGTAGCAGTCTTCGATACCAGCCATCTGCAGCAGTTTCTTGGGGACTGGGGCAGACACAATGCCAGTTCCTCTGGGTGCAGGGATGAGACGCACCTGTACGGAACCGCACTTGCCTGTGACCTTGCACGGCACAGTGTGGGGTTTACCGATCTTGTTACCCCAGTATCCTCTGCGCACTGGAACAACAGACAGCTTGGCCAAGATGATAGCACCACGGATGGCAGTGGCTACTTCCTTGGAGCACTTGACTCCCAGACCAATGTGTCCGTTGCTGTCTCCAATAGCAACAAATGCCTAGAAAAAAATGTATTTATTACGTATAACATTTAAAATTTTTGATTGTAGACACTTTGCACTACATACAGATTCTTATTCTTATATTATTTTGAATTAAGGCCAGACTGCCTGTGAATTTTCTTTAATAAAATAAAATTAAATTAAATTTATTACTATTATTGTTCTTTTACAAGTATTCTTAATAAAACTTATATAAATATTCAAAAAATTATTTTTAAGGCTGTACTTTCTATACAATCAATTGTAATTCATTATATAAAGTATTTTTGGTTAATTTTAGGGTTTAACTATAAACCATGTTAAAGTTGAATTGAATGAATAGTAAAAAAGATTAATTATTTTTTATAATTGCACAGGGTGAACTAAGATTGGCAAAGATATTGCAATGACAAAAAATAATAAATATTTTTTTAATATTGATTCATTTAACATAGCTTAAGAGTGGACTCTATTTGTCAGCAAAATAATAAGAGCCTATCTGTATCATTAAATGAAAAATAGTTGGTTAAGTAACTACCAATTATCTTATAAATTATTATCTTTCAAACATGTACTTTCAACCAAAAAACAACTTTTATTCTCTACACATTTAGAGGAGAGCGAGGTTACCTCGTATAGGGGCCAAGTCGTACACATTGTATATTTTTTAATGAATGCCTTGTAAAATTATGTTTGGGTTGAATCTGTTAGCCAAACCTCAAACACATTTTTAAACTATAATTTTTGCATTATTTTAAAAGGCATTCATTAAAAAATATTCAATGCATACGACGTAGGCCCTGTACGCGTTAACCCCACTCACCCTCATATTGAATATTACAACTGTTCTTTCTATGGATTCAGTAATCCCAAAATAGAAAGAATACTTTCTACGCTAAACTAAAGAAGCCCCTCTTTACAATATTGCTTCTAGGCCATCTACGTACATCATTAGCTTCGGGCTCCTCAATAATTATTGATTTCAACTAAAGAGAAACTACAACTAGAAAAAACATCTCGAAGCTGAGCAAATCACCTTGAAACGGGTGCGCTGACCGGCGCGGGTCTGCTTCTGCACGGGCATGATCTTGAGCACCTCGTCCTTGAGCGAGGTGCTGATGAAGAAGTCGATGATCTCGAACTCTTTGATGGGCAGAGAGAACAGGTAGATCTCCTCGAGCGAGCTGATCTTGCCGTCGCGCACCAGGCGGCCGAGCTTCGTCACGGGGATCCACTCCTTGGCGTCCTCCTTGCCGCGGCCGCGACCGCGACCCCTGCCACGGCCCCGTCCACCGCGACCGCCCCGTCCACCTCGGTCGCCGGCTCCACGCGAGCCAAAACCTCCACGGAATCCTCCACGAGCGGCTGGAGCAGCGTCCGCCATGCTGAAAAAGAGGAGAGCACACGCGATGTTAATATATACATATGTGTGATTCCGTTGGGATGTTTGTTGGGTTTTGTTCTTTTGATGAGTATAGGGCGTTGCTGTGCGTTTGTTGTGATCGTCTTTTTTATTGATGTTGTTTGGGGATAAATGAGGTTTTTGATTGTTGGTTTGTAACAGAGCTAACCTAAAATTTCGGCCACATGTGGCATGTTATTAAAATGAGATTTTTCTTTGTAAATTGGTAAATCGAATTTTGAGTGTAGTTTCGTTTGCAAATTAATTGATAGAAGCATGTGTTTGAAGTAGTTTGTGTTTCATTAAATATAAGAGAAATATCAATAAAGTCGGAGCTACTTACTTTATTTCTTTCCTGTGAGTACGGTCACGGAAGAAAGAACATAAGCGCTACCTGCACTGCAGTTGCGAGGAAAGAAATCGATAGCTCGAACCTCGAACGCCTGCGCCACTTCCGTAAAGGCTTTTTCGCGGTTCATTCAATTCTTCTGACGCGAATGCTTTCTATCAATGTTTTTATTAATATACTATGACATTATTAAAATATTTAAGCATTACTTTGAATAAGTATCAACTTTCTTTCTATTTAATGTTTGTAAATCGATCCTTTGTTGTTGACTAATCTAAAAATAGTTTTTTGATAACTTATTACTTACTAAACCTGTTGGTTTTGAATTCGACGTAAATATGAGGCAGCAAAAGGGTTGAAAATGCAGCTATATAAAATATTTCTTTTACCCCTTTTAAGGCCTTCTCCTTAGTGCCCACATGTTCCATGTCTATATTAGTTGGTTTTGACTGTTTCGAGTGCACACTGTATAATTATAGATTGATAAAATAAGAAATTTATCTGTTTATTTTTATCGGGTAACTATAGAAAAAATCAGTTTTATTCTTCTATTGCTTATTAACATTTAGAGAGATGTAAGTGACGTTAATGCAACACTATAAAAAGCTTTGTTTTACATTTTATAGCAATAAACACAAATTAAAAATTCACAATATTTATTTAATATTCATTATTTTGTAGACAAAATGGTGGTGTCATTAAATAAAAATAACAATAACAGATGTTTACAAATACAATATTCAATTTTAAAGAAAATTCTACCAAAAAATGTAAATATGTTATAAATAACATTTTTCAACAAAATGTCCGGGTCTCGGATTTTGATGAAACTTTGGGGATCGACTTTTCGAACCTAAAAATGAAGCACAGAACCCGTAGTTTTATCCAATGGGTCTTTAAATGTGAGATAGAGCCAAGAAACATTAGCATTTCTAATATCGGCAATGCTAAAAATCAGATATATATACTACCAACGTCAATGAAATTTGCTGTATCTATACCGTACAAATGCTCATTGGATGAAACCACGAGTATTGGGATTCCTTTTTCGGTATCAGAAAACGATCCCTAAAGTTTCATCAAAATTCGTGACCCGCACTCCGTGGCCCTTCCTTGTTAGTATAGTCGCATTAATAGTTTAGTGGAGTTAGTTGGATATTTATTTCAAAAGAATGTATTTCTGTACAGTCTAAGCTAATGGAAAATGTTCTTTGTCACAGGCACGATTTCCGCGTTTTTCCGACCTAAAAAGCGGGCCTAAAGTGACCGTTTTACGACCTGCAGGCAAAAAGTCAAAAGCGGGCGCAAAACGTCATTTGCGCCCGCTTATTAACAAAAACGCAAAAATTCACACATGTGTAACAAAAAAAAATGGGTTCCACCACGGCCGAGTGGGCTTTTTGACCTCGAATGTTTGCATTACTCGTCTCCGGCTCGTGATACGCACACGTCTACGGCTCGTGCTCACTCGCCTATGACTGGGTTCTGGACACTTCATACTCAGTCAAAGAAGAGCCACTTTTTGCCCTTGGTACGTAATATCCTATTTTAAGGTGTCAAAAGCATAATACTAAAAGCTTACAACACTACACCTTCCGCTTCATTGTTTATTTAACAAATTAAATGCAAAAGTAGTGTTCTTATCGAATAATATATAAATCCAGCTACTCAAAATTAAGCAATTTTAAATAATAAAAAGTTAAAATAATAAAATACTAGTCCCTAAACCCTAAAGCCAACCACCGCAAACTGAGCATTTTGCAATAATGACAAATTTAAAATATAAAACTGGAGCCCTAAATTCGCGATAATACAGCGTCGATAGTTAATATAAACAATGACGGTTTTAATTTGTTTACATATCAATACAACAATTTAATATTTTATTATTTAAACTTTTTATTATAGCATGGGTTTAGCATTTAGAGATTTCGATTTTTTATTTAACTAAATGCTGGCTAGAAACCATCTTTCATAAGCGGGTTTTTGGCTATATTATGGGCTATGTTTATAATTAGCCATTTATCATAAAATAGAGCAATATATGGCGAATTACTCGTTAACGTTTCTACCATAAATTCTATGTTTTTTTGACTAGCATGCTACTCGGAAGCTAAGAATTCAATTCGGAATCGCTTTCTAAATACAAAATAAACCAAGAAATAGTTTGAGAGTCTCAGTATTCATAATACAAATTATCATACGCAAAATGAATTTCAATAATTGTATTCCAAACACCGCTATTAGCCTTTATAAAAAGACACCTATAAATCGTACTGTCACATTTTCAAAAAGATTCTTCACCATGCCCATGCAACTACGCCCGAAAAAGAAGACGCATTGAAACTCAGACACACTAATCAGCATAAAGATTCTCTCATAATACTCCTAATAAATGCCATATTTCACGGCAGTCAGCCCCACATTATACACCCACCCGGACCCAAAAAATTCACTTCTCCCTCTCACCCAGAATGAAGGCAATGATTTACAAGCTCGCTGCACACCAGCACGTATACACACGTCCCCTTGCACAACCTCCCGAAAGAAATACACCCGACTTCCACGACCGTATGCGGACGACAATAGCCCCTGCACCGCGCTGGAAAGGGAAATAAAGGCGCACCTCTCCCGGTAAGAAAGTCGAGCGCGCAACGAATTTATCCATGGACACACTATACGCAGGCCAAGAGAGTGTCGCACACATACCTACGGAAGCCGGGTGACGACATCGGCGCACATACACTGTGTGTGTGCGTATCGATGCTCCGAAAACGAAAAGCTTTAAACTCATGTAACGGCCAACGTGCTAGTGCGACTGTAAACTGTGATGTGCGAAGAATTTGAAAGGTTTCATTAACAAAGATATACAATAATTATTTATAATTAATAAAATAATTATTTCATTTGTTATATATCTATATATTTAAATGAACGATTGAGAGTTGGACATTTTTTTTATTGCTGTTTGAGTACTGTGTGTCATTTTCTAACCTCAATTTGTGATTTCTGTAAATGATTCTGCAACTTAATTTTATTTAAAGGTATCATTCGTAATATAGTTAAATTGAACATTTAAAATATTCGAGTTAGCTCTATGGAATCCAGAGAAGAATGTATTAACCATTATTTTCAAAGAGGATATACATACAAAGAAATTGTTGGTTTGCTGAGAAATCACAATATAAACATAACAGTCCGTCACCTACAGAGAATCTTGAGGAATCTTGGATTAAGAAGAAAAGGTATCGTTGGAAGTGACCTAGAAGAAGTTTGTAGTGCTATAATAAGTGAATTAGACAGTAGTGGATCAGATTTAGGTTACAAGACTTTGTGGCGAAGGTTAAAGTTATTCCATCGTCTAATTGTGAAACGAGATACTGTTTTAGATATTTTACGGATAGTAGATCCTGATGGTCTTGCTGAACGG
The DNA here is from genome assembly GCA_949152435.1 of Gastracanthus pulcherrimus. Classification (NCBI taxonomy): domain Eukaryota; kingdom Metazoa; phylum Arthropoda; class Insecta; order Hymenoptera; family Pteromalidae; genus Gastracanthus; species Gastracanthus pulcherrimus. The sequence continues at coordinate 28,786,371 of OX424574.1, read as the reverse complement.
CTAAGACATAGATTAAGGAGACGCAAATATAATGTGCCTGGACCAAACTTTATATGGCATATTGATGGATACGATAAATTAAAACCTTTTGGGTTCGCAATCCATGGTGGGATTGATGGGTTCTCAAGAAAAATTTTATGGTTAGAAGTTGCCAGTTCAAATAACAATCCAGATATCATTTCTTATTACTATCTTAAAACTTTGCAAAAATTTGATTTGCTTCCAACTTTAGTAAGATCAGATAAAGGTACTGAAAATTGTGTAGTTGAATCTCTTCAACAGTCTTTACGATATGATCATGAAGATTCTCTGTCTGGAGTACGTAGTTTCATCAAAGGAAGAAGTACGTCCAATCAAAGAATAGAAGCTTATTGGTCTCAAATGAGACGGGAAGGTGTTCATTTTTGGATTAATTTTTTCAAAGATTTAAGAGATACTCATCTGTTGAATGATTCTGAAATAATTGAAATTGAATTTCTAAGATATTGTTTTGGGCCCTTACTTAAGTATGATTTAGAAATTATCCGTAAAGAATGGAACTGTCATAGAATACGAAGACAGAGATGTCAGGAGACTACATCAGGCAAACCGAATTGTTTATTTTACAATCCAGAAAATTACGGTGCTACAGACTATAAAAAAGAAGCTGATCAAAATCATATTGCAATATGTTTGGAAGAGTTTAGTACAGAACCAAAACTTTTTGACTCCTATACTGTAGACTTAGTGCAACTTTTAAAACCTGATGCAGCCGTACCAACTACCATAGAAGAGGCTTTAAATCTCTTCATAGAGCTAAAAGAGCTTAAAAAGAATTATGAAGAGGTAGAAAATTAATCTTCGAAGTTAGAAGGATATCATAGCAATCACTTTACTTTATTTACTCCAGATTCCATTATTTGGAATCATGTCCTCAGACAGCGCATATCTCTTCTACTGGATTCATGTCATTTTGGCTTCTTTGGGAAAATTTAAACATTCTCATTCATGAATATTTTCTTTTTTGCTATTAGGGCTTCCGAGTGGATCTTCCAATCAAATCTGCATCTTATTTTTGTTTATAACTGGTGTAGACAGCCAAATCTGCGTCAAGTAGGCATACCATCGTATGAGGGTTCAGGACCTTATGTTTATTAAGTGCCTATTAATTCTCCAAGTGCAGAATCTACAAATGGCTTGAAAACTTTCATGAGTAAAACTGATATTTTCAAAAATGTTAAACCGGTGCACAAAACCATGATGCACTTATAGTGAACCAAGTAAAGCTAAAGAGTATTCACAGTATTATAGTGAGTCAAGTAAAGCTAAAGAGAAAGCAGTTTGTAATTACGTCACTAATTTGATTGTAAATCAACAAAAATTCTAATTTTTGCTCATCATAAAAATATGAAAAATACAAAAAAAAACATTTTGTAGATACATTTCAACAAAATGAAAATGTATTGGTATCAGCTGATAATGCTGGTATAACGTTGACAGCAGCACAACTTGTTTTATTTACTGAATTATCGTGGAACCCGGGTATTTTATGCCAAGCAGAAGACAGTATTTGCTGGCAAAAAGGCAATGGATTTCGTGTGAGTTCATTGTGACCCATCATCAGCTATCATTGTCTGTATAACTTGAAAAAATTCAACTTTTCTCTTACTGCACACAGGTAACCCTGGCTGAAGATGGTTCAAAAGGTCTGGCGAGAGGTTGGGCTCCAACATTCTTTGGCTATTCCGTTCAAGGAATGTTCAAGTTCGGACTCTATGAAGACTTTAAAGTACAATATTCAAACATGGTTGAAGAGGAAGTATCTTACGAGTACAGAACAAGCTTGTACTTGGTTTCCTCTGCCTCTGCTGAAATCTTTGCTAATATTGGTTTAGCACCATTTGAAGCTGCCAAGGTCAGTTCAAGCTCCTTTATTGGAAAAATTGCTTATTTTTAGTATTTCTTTTGCCTTTTCAAATTTGCATTTTCTTGTATTTTTAGGTAAAAATCGAAACCACACCTGGCTTTGATAATACCTTCCCTAAAATCCATGCTAAAGAGGGCATTCGTGGATTCTACAAGGGGCTGGTACCCTTATGGCTCCGACAAATTCCATACACAATGATGCAGTTTGCTTGATGAACTTCTCTACAGTCATGTTGTACTAAAACTACGTCAAGAATGTACCAAAGGAGAGCAATTACTTGTTACATTTGCTGATGGTTATATTGCTGGTGTCTTCTGCACTATTGTATCACATCCTGCTGACTCGGTAAAAATCATCATATCTTGTATTAAGAGGAGTCCGTATCTTCTGTCCTTGTCTAATCTTGTTTTTGCTATTTATTCAAATTGTAGTTTGTTAATTGAAAAACTAAAAGTTGGCCCCAATTGGTATTAAAGTAAGGAATATTTTGAGACCTTAAAAAGTATCTAACATTATTTCCTTTTCGAGAAAACTTCGGAACGGAAAAGCTAACCTCAATTTTCGCGTTCCGAAGTTTTCTCGAAAAGGAAATAATTGTAGATACTTTTTAAGGTCTCAAAATATTCCTTATTTTAATACCAATTGGGGCCAACTTTTAGTTTTTCAATTAACAAACTACAATTTGAATAAATAGCAAAAACGTGATTAGACAAGGACAGTAGATACGGACTCCTCTTAATGGGTCTAGATTCACCTCCAATTTTCTCAAGTACCTTGTCAAGCTGACAATGACATTACACTTTTCCCCTCGAGGTCCTCATAATACTTGATTTTATTGTTTATTAATCCTGATCCTTTTTTTCTTTTTAATTAGGTTGTATCCAAACTAAATCAAAAAAAGGAGCAAGCACCGTTGATGTATTGAAGAAATTAGGCTTTGGTGGTATATGGAAGGGTCTGGCACCTAGGATTATCATGATTGGTTTATTTATGATGCTGTTAAGCTATGGCTGCGTATGCCACGTCATCCACCACCTGAAATGCCAGAATCTCTGAAGAAGAAATACAGATTAGCTTAAGGATCGTACGTTTCTAACAAATGCGTCAACTGAAAAAGCTTGGATGGGAATTGAGCAACTTGTTTACATTACCATGGAGTTGGACATATATGAGTTAAAAATATATTTTTGAGATATAAATGTTCTACACATCTACACTTACGTTAGTTAATTCCAAGCTTTCAATTCAAGAAAACTTAATTGCATGCCGCTTAATTATTTTTTCTACCACTAGTATACAAAATAATATTTATTATGAATTATTCAGTTCATCGTTACCATGTCTATATATTGACTTTGTAAATATCAACTTCAAATAATATTTTTATAAACGATTATTTCTTTACATAACAAAATACGTATACATCCGTTATATTTTATGCTGTGACTAAAAAACTCAATCCAAAATTTATAATGAGACCTAATCCAGACATTTAAAAATAGAACTTTCCCACAAAAATGTCTTTCAATATTTCCTATTTACGAAGATCATTTATTTTCAATCGATACTCAAAGTATTACTATAAAGCACTTTTCATCGATATATTAATCGTCTTAATATTTGTATTGTTAAAAAGTACCTAACGTTAACAAAAAAGCTTGTAAATATGTCATTGTTTCACTTCTCTTGGCAGATTTGATGATTATAGGTTGAAGCCGAAAGACAACAGCTTTCTATTGATTATACGTCACAACTCTAGAAGAAGAAAAAAAGATACGAAAAAAAAACTTGGGGAGTTAGTACGCTTCCAACTTGCTCATTGTGTGACATTATAAAGAGGATGTAAATAGAACGATCGCTATAAATAAATAATCAGGTTGCACCACTGTTCAACAAGTTTTTCCATTTTTTTTTAAATTCTCCTAGAAATTACTTGCTACTGCACTAATTTTTTTCTAGTTAGTTGATGGTAGGTTTTCAAGCATAAAAATACTTAGATCAAATTAGTATTTTATTATAAAGTTATTTTTTCTTATTTTAAATCTAATATACAGACGAAATAACTCGTGTTTTTAATGGCAATAACAATAATAATACTTATTATTCATGTATGTTGTACACCTAACATTATTTATCGCAACAATAATCATTAAAAACAATTAAATAATAGTAGGATAATAGTTTTAAAATAAGCGAACACTCATTAATTTTGTTTAAGATGTATTTATTTATTACAAATTACATTTTCTTATAACAAAAAAAGATGAACCATACATTGGTCTTGCACAAACAAAAATTACATTTTTCTTTTTTTATATAAAAGGATGAACCATACATTCGTCTTTTATAAACAAAAATTGCATTTTTCCTTTTTTTAATCATTAGTTATACTAATTATTGGTATTTTTTTACTACAGTAAGATAACAGCACTACAAAAGATTTACATTATTAAATGTAACGAACATAAACTTTCACATAAATACTTATTCTAAAAAAGTTCTACCATGCATCGGCATTTTATCAAATATAAAACTATTAATCATTGGTCTTTTTCTTCATACTATAATTTACTTTTAAACGCTAAGTTTGCAGTTTTTCTTTCTTAGAAATACGTAGAATATTTTAGTTTTTAATTTTAGAAAGTAGAATATTGAAGAAAATACTGTATTTAGAAAAACGTTCATTTAAAAATAGGAACATTCTATGATTAACCATATGATGGTTTTTTAACAACTATCTGGCATTTATTTACTTTATATTTTGAACATTTATTATTCAGTCCTCACTTTTAGGAAGCTAAATGTCTAAAAAAATACTTTTCAATCACAGAAACGTTAACTTAAGAAACGTAAGCTAATAGTTAACAATTCCTACATATAATATACTACTAATTTCCATATGCACGATTACAGATTACTTCGCAAGACCATCCAGCTCCATCGTTGGTGGTTAATTGTGCATCATCGTACCAATACAAAAATATACCTTCTTTTTTTCTTATAACAAAAAAAGATGAACCATACATTGGTCTTGCACAAACAAAAATTACATTTTTCTTTTTTTATATAAAAGGATGAACCATACATTCGTCTTTTATAAACAAAAATTGCATTTTTCCTTTTTTTAATCATTAGTTATACTAATTATTGGTATTTTTTTACTACAGTAAGATAACAGCACTACAAAAGATTTACATTATTAAATGTAACGAACATAAACTTTCACATAAATACTTATTCTAAAAAAGTTCTACCATGCATCGGCATTTTATCAAATATAAAACTATTAATCATTGGTCTTTTTCTTCATACTATAATTTACTTTTAAACGCTAAGTTTGCAGTTTTTCTTTCTTAGAAATACGTAGAATATTTTAGTTTTTAATTTTAGAAAGTAGAATATTGAAGAAAATACTGTATTTAGAAAAACGTTCATTTAAAAATAGGAACATTCTATGATTAACCATATGATGGTTTTTTAACAACTATCTGGCATTTATTTACTTTATATTTTGAACATTTATTATTCAGTCCTCACTTTTAGGAAGCTAAATGTCTAAAAAAATACTTTTCAATCACAGAAACGTTAACTTAAGAAACGTAAGCTAATAGTTAACAATTCCTACATATAATATACTACTAATTTCCATATGCACGATTACAGATTACTTCGCAAGACCATCCAGCTCCATCGTTGGTGGTTAATTGTGCATCATCGTACCAATACAAAAATTTACCTTCTTTCATGGTTTTTCCATCTTTTTTCCAGCGAAAAATGGGTTGGCAGTCATCATCACAATATGGAATTACACCAAGGCCATATTTTTGTTCACAAAATCCATTGAGTACGTGGTAACGATGTAGGATTGCATGCTTAACTTGAAATTCTAAATCTACTGCAGGAAACTCGTATGACTTCGTGCAATCATCGTTCACTGATATTTTCAATAACACTTTTTCATCCATTGTTATGCGGCTTATGAAGAATCCAAAATGCAAAGGATCGAATCCTTCTTTATTGATGTAGGTACCTCTCATCTCTACTTTAAGGTGACGATAGCAGTCTTTTCTATTCAGTTCGATGACAGATGGCAGTTTACTGTACTTGGAAACTGTCATTCTTTGGTATAAAACTTCTACTGAATTCTTCATTTTTTTTCCATCAGTCTCACTATCCTCATCCATTTCATCTGAGTCATATAGTGATGTTAACATCTCATCCGACTCATATGGTGATTGCATTTGTTCTTCTGGATTAAAAACTAAAGAAACTCTTTCATCTTCTGTCTCTTTGCCAGTTTCTGGGTCCTCCACATGTCCAAATTTTTCTTCAGTTTCTTCACTTTCCTGCTTGTCTGTTTCCTTTTTTTCTTGCAGATGTCCAGAATTGGTTTCTTTTTTTAAGGTTGACAATAGATACAACCTTAGTCGGTAAAATGGTTTACCCTGACTCTTGCAATACTTCCAAATACTGCATGCGTTGCCATCCTCATCTAAAAAGTGTACAAGTGGTGTGCCATTGTACAATCCTAGGTATAGGTTACAGTCTTTAAACAATCCTTCTGTAAAGACATTATCTTTCCTATAAGCAGCTATCGCCAAATCTAAAATATTACTGGCAGTATATTCCGTAGTGTTATTCAGAATCAAATATTTTGTCCCTCCCATGGGAGATTTTATGAGGCTAAATCTATCTGTATCTGTTTCACTGTGCATCCATCCAATTGTCAATTTTCTGTCTTTTACCGGCACAAACTGTAATGTAAGTATTATATATTAGATTTTAAATAATTGTAATATATGAAGTAACGAATGTACTTAAAATTTAATCATTTTACCTTGGCTTTTTTAGGTGGTGGAGCTTTCTCGTTTCCTTGGTTTGCTGAGTAGGATTTATTTTCCTTCCCTTTTTCTTTATTTGTTTTCATGGCTTCCATAATTTTCTTTATTCTTGATGCTTTGGATCCTGGTTCATCGTTATTCGTCTGGCTGGAAGTACTTGGATTGGAAAATCCAACAACGTTGTAGTCATCAACTTTATCGTCCAGAATGCACTCTTCAGATATGATCGTTGAGGCGTATTCTTGATAAATTCTGGTATACGTCAACCCTTTGGCATTAGGAAAATAGGTCCTTAACAGTGGCAATGACAAATTGCCTTCATCATTGGTTTGAAGTTTTAACGTTCTACCTTCCCAGGTAACATTGATGAAACGCTTCTTCTCAGACATTTTATCTGAATATATAATTAATTAATAATTAATTAATATGTAATCTATATAATCTATGATTAATAATGCAATGATGTATCTAACCTAACCAAAAATTATTCACGACTCCTAAATAAAAACTTGAAAACAACTTGTTTGCTATATAAACTTAGAATAACTTAAAAAAAAAACAACTTAGAAGTATATTTAATACTAATAATATATTTTTAATATAATTTTTTGTTTTAAAAAGGTTTTCTTACCACATTGATGTTAACACCTGCAGGATTTTCATTGAAAAGAAAGATGGGAGTATCCGGTTCCGGTAGAAGTGCGCGAGTCATTATACTTATGCGTATCAGCCTTTCGGAGTTTTGGACGCTTCGGAGCATCGATACGCACACACACAGTGTATGTGCGCCGATGTCGTCACCCGGCTTCCGTATATACCCGAAATTTCCCGGATTTTCGCACGTGCACGCGAGGTATATAAATACGAGTATCGCGCAACAATGATTCTACGTTTCGCCCACTACATTGCGGGATTCCCCGCATTATACCAGAAGAATAGAGAGAGAGAGAGAGAGAGAGAGAGAGAATGCAAGAGGGTACTCGAACGCTCGGCCTATAGCATTATTATGTGCCGGCGAAATTATGTACATACTTATGTAAGCGTCGTGTGGGTAAACGCGCGCGCCAAGCGGGGGGCGTATTAAAAATCGAGAGAGCGCGAGGGTATATTATAATCCTACCTTCTCTGTTCTATAATAAGGTAAAGTACCCAGTACCGGGACAACGTGAAAATTGGGAGCAGTACTGGGACAGTAGCAAAACACTTCTATTACTATTAAATCTGATAAAAGTATCGATGCATTAGCGTTGTTTATGATGTTATCTTTGTAGTCAAGACTATATTTTGCTAATTAACTTACATGTATTGATATAATGAAAAAGATCTTGCAACATCAAATTAAAAGTATCGCGGTCAGTTGCAAAAGATTACGTGTAAGTTTTAGAGGTTAGATTTTTTGAGTCAAGTCGGTTTACTAAAATATTTAAGAGAATTTAATACGTATGTAGGTAAAATTTACTAAAAAAATATAGTATTCGGAAAATATAACGAATATTACTATAATTTCAAGTACTTCTTGCTGTAATATTCAGCACAAATTACTACACTTTTTTGTAAATTCTATAAATGACAGTTTTTACTAAAGTAGATAGTAAAATTTCAAATGCTTTAATTGCAGAATATCATATACGTTTAACAATAACTGCTACAAAATACAATAAAAAGCATTAGAATGTAAGTAAATCCCACCATTCCTTCATAAAATAGTAATTGTCATACAGTAAATAGTAATTTTTAATACATCTCTTCTCTCCGTGAAAGTTTTAGTTTAGATCCCAATACAATTTAAATTTAGACGAATAATATGTACGTAACACCATTTTACTTTGTTTTAACAGTAACAAACAATTTCAACTGCTGGTCATTGAAATACTGAAAAATTGTTTCACTGCAATTCTCTTGCAAGTGAAAATTAGTAACCGATACCAAGGCATCATTTGCTTGCTAAAGAAAATCTCGCCTCAGCACACCTCTTCTAAATTCTGCTTTTATAATAATTCCCAATTTCGGATACTCGAATTTAAATTTCTCCGATTTCAATAAGCTCAGGAAGAATTCGTTCCGCGTGTGAGCCACCATTCTGTTCACGTCCACCAGCAAGTTGTACAACGTCCTGTACTTGTTTATCCAGCAATCCTTTGCCTTCTTAGCTTCATTTTTATTCAAATACCGCGCGTAACTGATCTGAGTCAAGCCCTTGTTACTCTCGATGTCAAGTCTCGCACCGAGTTTCAGCAGCTCGTCGATGACATCCACGGCTCGATGGTTGTAGGCCCAGTGAAGCGTCGTATTGCAAATGAATCCTGGCAATCGACGTCGACGTCCTTGCCGTGCCTGATAATACTCAGGATCATGGCGAAGTCCCTGCAGCGCTTCATCACCTCGAATGCCATGTCCAACGGTGCCGCTTCGATCGCGTTCTTAGACTTCGCATCGAATCCCACCTGCAGAAGAACAGCTGCCATCTCCGCATCTCCATTCCCGGTTGCAATGTGCAGCAGCGTCGTGCCCAGATGTGTTTTGTCGCACTTCGCGTTGTGTTCCAGCAGGATTCTTACGAGATCGGAGTATCCCTTCAGGCAGGCGGTTACGATCAGCAACATTTTTACTATATTTTTATTCGACCGCAGGATTGCGACGTGCAACGGCGTGAAACGGTACTTGTCCTTGGTATTCACCTGGACGTCGTGTTTCAGCAAAATTTCGACGATGCCCTCCAAATTTGTGTAACAAGCCGTGTGCAATGCAGTAGCACCAGTATTCGATGTTGCGTAAACTGCATCGACTCTTGCGCGTAGCAAATACTTGACTATCTCTTCCGCTTTGATTAACTCTGTCTCACTGCACTCAGCACAATTATTGAGTAAAACATGCAAACATGTTTCTTCATTGGTGTGAAGTTTTAAATCGGCTCCGTGCTTTACAAGAAGTTCAATCGCTTTCTTATTCCTTTTACCGGTAGCCAGGTGAAGGGGTGTCTCTATCACTGCTCTGAGCGTTTATATATTCTCCTTTTAACAGCAGTGTCTCCATGAACTCAAACCTGATGGTCTCTTCTAGTTCAAGATAATGTTACAGTTGATCCATTATTATTTGTATTTTGCTTACTTTTTAGTAGAAAATGCTTGAATATATATTCAGGAATTATTCTATATGGGAAATTGTTTATAATCCTATAATTTTAAACTGTTGAAAACAATAATATAATTGAAAAATGTGTCTATATTAGGTGTTATTATACAGATGATAACACCAAAACTCAGGGATTCAGCTTCTTAACGTTTATTTATCAAATTGTTAAACAAACAATTTATTTTTAATTTTGGATTTAAGAAGTGTTACAGTCCAGTTAATTGCGCTAAATATTATGTATGAGTGTGTGTGCGAGTGAGAGAGAGAGAGTGTGGCTACGGGTGTGAGCAGCAGTACAGTTGGCAAGAATGGGTTTGGGGAAGCGGGCGAGTGTCGCCGCGAGTGTGTGGCGAGAGTAATCGTTGAACCGTGCGACAGAGCGGATGCGCGAGAAACCGCGCGAACGATATTGTTTTTTACGAGGGCGAGGAGAGAGATTGGACGAGGACGTCGTGCGAGGAGTCGCGAACGAAGTCCAGAGCCGTGGACAAAAGGTCCGTAGAATCGTGGCCAGCGGGCCGAGAGTAGGAAGAGACGCTTCGGGGGGAGACCCGAGTGGGACGCCGCGTGAGAGAATAAAACGTGCTGATGGAGTTGTGCGTGAACGTGGATAAACGAAGTATCGACAGTAACGAGACCTCTGAATCTGTGCACCCAAGCGTGATTGATTTAATAAATATTACCTTTTATTTAATTACCTGTCAAATTCATTCATTCAGCTCCTCGTTTAGAATAAATTAATTATCTTTTATTAATTAGTTTTCAATGGCAAATTGATTTCTAATAACTCAGAAGTGGGATAAACTCAAAAAGCAATTGTATTTCGGCGGAAGATTCGTGTAAGTGAAATACAGAAATTGATTCGAGTTTTGTTGCCGTAAAGAAGGTGCTTCCGAGAATTCAAAATGGCCGTCAGACCATTCGCGTGAAACAAAGAAAACCGTTAACGTTGACGCGGGAAGCAACACGTGCGTATGTGACGCGAAAATTGACGCTGGTTCATGACCAAAAAGGAACTGTTATAGTTGTGCGAATACGAACGGAACGTGTAGTGTGACCAGAAACTTGACAACGGCGACGATATCGAGATAAATCAAAAAAAAAAAAAAATCTAAAGGAGACGCTGCGAGTGTTTTTACTGCGACACTGTGAGAAAATGATGGACCAGAATAAAGAAGCCGTAGATGCATTGCTCACATTGTCCGGCGGCCATCAATCTAACGAGAACGTTCATACAGTGAATGGAGGGAACGGGAACGACAATGGGAGGATGGAACACGACATGATACCGCCGCCAGCTCCAAACGAGATGTCGCAGCTGATGACTGCTATGGCTGAAATGATGAAGCAAAACGCTCAACTGCTTCAGACGGTAAACAAAAATCAAGAGGCAGCAGGTACGTTCCATTACAATATTCTTCCGGATCTTTCGCACAACATTCAAGATTTTGATGGCTTATCGGGAGCTACTAACGCGAGAGTTTGGCTCAAGCAACTCGAGTCAACGGCCACTCTGCACAGATGGACGGAGGCAGTTGCCTTCGAAACCGCGCGAAGCCACCTTACGAGGGCGGCGAAAAATTGGTACCTCGCTAATATGAGTGAAGTAATTGACTGGGCATCTTTCAGAAAGGCTTTCTGCAACACCTTCCTCATGGAAAAGACCATGACTGAGCGATGGCAGGAGATGCAGAGACGCTGTCAAGGGCCTGGCGAGGACACGCGCGAGTATTTCTTCGATAAGGTGCGCCTGTGCAAGGGGCTCAAATTCACCCTTGACGAGACCAAGACGCAGATAGCAGTGGGGCTATGGTCGAGAAACACAAGCGCAGCAATCTTGGGCCAGAGTCATTTTGACCTTGATGACTTGCTGCGGAACATTCTGGCATTCGAATCGCTGGAATCTGCACGGAAGCAGCGCATCAATGCCAAAGCAGAGACCACAAGGAGCGACGCAGACGGGCGCCGCAAACCGCCGACGGATGAGAAGCAGTCGTCCCGTACTAGCAGCGTGAGCTACCGTAGCAACGATTCAACGTCGAGTGGCGAAGGGCGTCGCAGCAGTGAGCAGCGTAGCAGCACATCGAACAGCTCTTCTCAGCGCACCGACAGCAGCAGCAGCGTAAATAGTACCGGGAATGTTGAATGTTTTCGTTGTCATGGACGGGGGCATTTAGCCAAAAATTGCACTGTACGTCGGGAAATCAAATGTTATAACTGTAACGAATTAGGACATATTTCTAAGAACTGCGTAAAACCAAAAAAATTATCTAATGCCGAAATAAAATTTCTAGAGCCTACGATTCGGAATAATGTAACGAAATATTGTAAAATGGTAAAGGTCGGTAATGTAGAAAATTTAGAAGCCTTAATAGACCCGGGAAGCTCAGACTGTTTGATAAAAGCTTCGCTCGTATTAGAGCATAATTTTAATTTTAATAGAATACCCAGTACGCTGGTGGGATTTGGGAAATCCGGTAATGAAGTAAAGTCGAGTGGGATCGTAACTGAATGTCTGACTGTTGATAAATGTACGGAAGAGGGAGTTAGTTTTAGAGTAGTTCCAGATGATGTGCAGCCGTATGACGTAATAATAGGACGAAATTTTACGGAATTACCTGATATTGCGTATGTTAAGGTAGATCATAGGTTAGAATTCTATCGTCGACAAGAATTTATCTTTAATGTACATGCGATAATTGATGAAAAGAATAGTCTTGATCAGCCAAAGGCTATAGAAAGCGTTGAAATTCCTAGAGCTACTGTGAATTTTGTACAGGTTAGGGTTGGAGATAGAGAATTAGAATTACCGTTTGATAATATAAGTAAAGATAAGGTTGAGGTAAAAAAAGGGGATAACCTAGATAATACTGTATTCGTAGTTAAAGGGAACATCCCTAAAATCGAGCCTAGGTTGGAACCAATCACTGAGAAAGACGTGACCGTAGGTCCTTCTGTAGGAAAAGAGGAGATGGCTTCTCTGTTACAGCTTCTAAACGAATATCGAATTTGTTCTGCTAAAAATGATACAGAACTAGGCTGTACAGATTATATTAAAATGGATATTGTGGAAAAGCCCAACAGTGAACCTGTCTACTCTAGGCCGTATAAAGCTAGCGCTAAGCAACGAGAAACGATGAGAAATATAGTCAGCGAGTGGAAAGCAGCCGGTATAGTTACGGAAACTAGTTCGGCATATGCGAGTCCGTGCCTTTTAGTCGAGAAGGAGGATGGAACTCCCCGCTTAGTTGTCGATTACCGTCGATTGAATAAAAATACTGTACGTATGAACTTTCCACTTCAAAATGTCGATGATGGCCTCGAAGAACTGCATGGCGCTAAGTTATTCGCGGTACTGGATCTTGCACATGGATATCTGCAGATTCCACTAACCGATAGGGCGAAAGAAATGACTGCATTTATTACGCCGGATGATACCGGGCAGTTTGAACGCGCTATGTTTGGGTTGATGAACGCCCCGTTTTATTTTGAAAAGCTAATGAAAAAGATATTCGGACATTATGGTAGTAAGTTAATGTTACGTTTTTTCGATGATATGTTAGTACATGCGAAATCATGGGCCGAATTACTTCAAAAGGTAGAGATAATTTTAAAACTATTACGCGATGCAGGTCTAACCTTAAAATTAAAGAAATGTAAATTCGGATTAGAGCATGTAAATTATTTAGGATTCATAGTTGGTAAAGATGGTATTGGACCGGGGGAGCGTAAAGCAAATGCAATAACCGAATTTCCGACCCCGCGAAATGTTCATGAGGCACGTCGCTTCCACGGAATGGCCAGCTATTTCCGAAGGTTTATACCGGGTTTTGCTCGCATTGCTGCCCCAATAATTGAGCTGTTTAAAAACGACGGAGATTTCGTGTGGGGGGAACGTCAAATTTTAGCCTTCAATGAGATTAAGGGTAAACTCACATCGAAACCGATCTTAGCACATTATAACTCAAATGCCGAACGTACTGAGCTACATACTGACGCGTCCGCGGTTGGTCTCGGATCGATTTTATTGCAATCGGATGATGAAGGGAGATTACACATGGTGTATGCGATCAGCAGGCGTACTTCTGACGTTGAACGATCGTACCATTCCAGTAAATTAGAACTCCTTGCTATTGTATGGGCCATGGAGCGCCTACGAACACTGCTGATCGGGATACCCTTTAAAGTCTACACAGACTGCCAAGCCTTAGTATACGTAAACTCGCTTAAGACCAAAAATCCGCAAATAATACGCTGGTTAGGGATGATTGCAGAGTTTGATTACGAGATCCATCATAGAAAAGGCGAACGAATGCAGCACGTCGATGCATTGTCGCGAGCACCAATAGAGGAAATCGACGAATCCGCAGAGCAAGCATCCGTTTTTAATATCCTAGTTCACGAGGATGAAATCTTGATGCACCAGCGAAGCGATGAGCTTTTAAAAAGAAAGATTGAGATTCTGAACAAAACTGAACGCGAGCGTACTCGTAGAGAAAGGGGGGAAGTTCTCAATTTCGTTCTACGTAATGGGATTTTATATAAGGTTGATAATGCGAATAATGACAAGGAGTTGTATGTCGTTCCTCGAGCGATGCGGAAAGCTCTTGTCATTAAAAACCACGATATGTCGAGTCACTTCGGAGTCGACAAAACGGTAGCGCGTTTACGAGAATTCTTTCATTTCCCTGGAATGCGTCGATACGTCAGAAAACATATCGCTTCTTGTATTGAATGTATTCTTGCGAAAAACAAGGTAGGCAAGCAGGCGGGAGAATTGCATCCGATACCTGCAGGGAAACGGCCGTTTGAAACCGTAAACCTAGATCATCTGGGTCCATTTATAACGTCGACTCAGAGAAATAAGTACGTATTAGTAGCAGTATGCAATCTTACTAAATTCTGCCAATTGTATCCTGTGCGAGACGTAAAGGCCTCTACTACTGTGAAACAAGTAGAAAAGTTTGTAGAACGGTTCGGAGCTCCGGAGCGATTTATAACAGATAGAGGAACCGCATTTACGTCGGATAAATTCAAAACTTTTTGTGCGGAAAACGGTATTAAGCACACCCTGAATTCTAGTCGGCACGCGCAAGCCAACGGTCAGGTTGAGCGATTCAACCAAACTATTATACCCGCGATGCAGGCGAACAAGGCCGATAGCGAAGGCCAAACGTGGGACAAAAACATAGGAAAGCTAGAACGGGATCTAAATAGCTCAATTTCAAAAACGACAGGTCGAACGCCGTACGAGATGTTATATGGTTACATACCTAGGTTTAAAGAGGGTCTGAGCAGGGATCTCACGGTACGTGCGGAATCTTATAGGATACCTGAAGATGTTAGACGCGATGCGATAAATAAGATTGAAGTCGAACAAAAGGCGGCAAAAGAAAGATATGATAAGGCTCGAATTAAAAATGTAAAATATGATATCGGTGATATAGTTTTTATGCAAAGTAAACCGATTGCGACTGATGAATCTACCAAGCTCCAAGCTCGTCATAAGGGACCTTTAGTTATAACGGACATATTACCTTCAGACACCTATCGCGTACAAAAATTGAGTGCCAAAAGCTATTCTAAGGTAGGAACAACTGCGCATGTTAGCCAGCTCAAAATTTGGCGTCAGTGCGAAGATGAAAATGACAGTAGCGAGGAAGACAGCGATTCGCGAGTAGATTCCGATAATGATGACGCACAATCGCAAGCTGAGTCTAATATAAATAACAGGGAACGAGGTCTAAATGTACAAAAGAAAAATGTTCAACAGAAAAATGTTCAGAAAGAAACAAGCGTAGGTAACGCGAATAATACCGTGATCAGTGACGGAGCGCATATTAGAAGTGTACGTAACCGTCGACTACCGAGAAAGTTCGATGATTTTGTATTGTAATTTTGAATTGTGGGATCCATCATCAATGTAAAGTAGCTTGGAGGACCAAGCTACTGCAAGGATGGCCGATTGTTACAGTCCAGTTAATTGCGCTAAATATTATGTATGAGTGTGTGTGCGAGTGAGAGAGAGAGAGTGTGGCTACGGGTGTGAGCAGCAGTACAGTTGGCAAGAATGGGTTTGGGGAAGCGGGCGAGTGTCGCCGCGAGTGTGTGGCGAGAGTAATCGTTGAACCGTGCGACAGAGCGGATGCGCGAGAAACCGCGCGAACGATATTGTTTTTTACGAGGGCGAGGAGAGAGATTGGACGAGGACGTCGTGCGAGGAGTCGCGAACGAAGTCCAGAGCCGTGGACAAAAGGTCCGTAGAATCGTGGCCAGCGGGCCGAGAGTAGGAAGAGACGCTTCGGGGGGAGACCCGAGTGGGACGCCGCGTGAGAGAATAAAACGTGCTGATGGAGTTGTGCGTGAACGTGGATAAACGAAGTATCGACAGTAACGAGACCTCTGAATCTGTGCACCCAAGCGTGATTGATTTAATAAATATTACCTTTTATTTAATTACCTGTCAAATTCATTCATTCAGCTCCTCGTTTAGAATAAATTAATTATCTTTTATTAATTAGTTTTCAATGGCAAATTGATTTCTAATAGAAGCTTAATTCCTTAGTTTTAGTGCTATCATCTGGATGGTA
This sequence comes from Gastracanthus pulcherrimus, assembly GCA_949152435.1. NCBI lineage: Eukaryota > Metazoa > Arthropoda > Insecta > Hymenoptera > Pteromalidae > Gastracanthus > Gastracanthus pulcherrimus. The sequence continues at coordinate 28,769,902 of OX424574.1, read as the reverse complement.
ACACCTAATGTAGGCACATTTTTCATTTATTTTATTGTTTTCAATAATTTTAGATTATAGGATATAAACAATTTCCCATTCTAGAAAAATTCCTGCAGGAATTCCTGCAGGGAAACAGTACAAAAACCATGCAGGGAATCCGTCAGGTCTCCTGCAGAGTTTCCTGCAGAGTTTCCTGCAGAATTCCCTGCAGGTTTTTTTCATAAGGGTATGTTCACGTAGAAATCACTGATAAATACGCTATGCCGTAGAAATCACTGATAAATACACTATGCCGTAGAAATCACTGGTAAATACACTATGCCGTAGAAATCACTGATAAATACACTATGCCTCGTTTTGTGTGTCGAATCGGATGATATTATTAACTTGCTCTGCTCTACAAAGCAGTACGACTGCTAATGTAGGGAAGATCATAGCTGCTCTTATTTATATTACTAATGCTGAAAGTATAAACCTTAATACAATTATCATGAAAGGAATGAAACGTATAAATACTTAGAATCATAGAAGGTTCCCGTAAAATGTGGATACACATTTCCTTAAGCTAACAAATGGTTCTGTTTCGTAATACCATTCGAATTAAACTAGTTAAATTTCTAAAAACTCAATATATAGTCAGACAGCTATTTTAAAAAAAAAAACGTGATTTTGAAGAATGTATAATTTTTTTCTAAAATATCTATTTTAGCAAATCGAAATACTTACTAATATATAAAAAATAATTTATTAATTCATTTAATGCGAATTTCCATTATAAGATTCTATAAGTCGATTAATCGAGACCTCTCTTTGAGAAAGCATTCTGCTAAGGCAGCTAGCATTCGGTTTTGCAATTTGTTCTGGAAAAGCACACAGCACCTTGATAATGCATGAATTTCTTTATAATGCTAAAAAATACGTCCAATTAATTTTAACAAGTTTCAACAATATCTACTGCATCTAGAACGTTTTGAATAAAGTAAATCATAAACTGCAGAAAAAACTGTTTTTGTTAAAAATGCACATTGACCTTATTGAATGTTCGTACTTTAAAATATAATTTTCAAGCTGAAAATTTGATGATAATCAATAATGCAATGTATTTCTGTGTTAAAGCAGATTTGAAGAATTGAAAAAAAATTTAAATAATCGATTTTTTGTCAAAAAATGGTAGAGATTCCCCATAAGAATAACAAGTTTTTATTTAAATTGTTTATTATTGCAATTTGTTCCACTTTGGGAAGTTAGACTCAGAGTTTAGTGATTACGATTTTTTATGTAAACTATTTAATTTCTGTTTTCGTTTTCAAATTTTGTATTTTAACCACAATTTTAACTTAGCCCGGGTTATTGACTAATTCCTGAAGCAAATATTGTTCTTATTAAAAATTGCTACCTTTCGATTACTTGGATTAAAAGGTTTTCATTTTATTATTAAGATTTATAGGTTTTAGTTATATTATATACAACAATATTTAATTAAAAAGTGCTGTCCTTGGAGTATTTCGACTTAGAATTTACCACTTTAACGGTTTAATATTTATTCTCAAAAAGTACGCGGTCCTTGAAGCATTTAGATTAAACGAGATATTTAGGGTTTTGTATTTGCACATCTGCGTTCACTTGGTTGGGAAACATATTTCTTATACGACAAGTGGCTGGGTAAACAAATTAACCGCCTGTTACCCAACCTTTACGCGATTTTGACGGTGCTGCTAAAGTAAGCAAAAACATTAATATAAAGTGTGCGACAACGGTTGAAAATAGGGCGAAATAGAGGAATTTTCTGACAACAGGGGACTTTAAAAAAAGAGGAAATAGGGGAAATAGGGAAAAGAGTTACATCCCTGTTTATTGTAGAACTTTTAGTCACTGATGATTAAGCACAGGACTTACAGGTTCAATGAAGTTTATTTATTTTATAAATATGAAGGATAAAATAAATACATGTAGGTTGGAAATAATTCTGTTTATTTCTTAAAATTTCATGAGATTTAATGAGAGGATATTAGAAGATTTATCCATTTCTTTTTAATTGTAACATTTGATTTTTGATTATATGTAAACGAAAATAAAGTTACGATGAAATGCTTCTATTTAAGTTCGCGAAATTGTACATAAATCTATTTACAGGTCGACTGGGTTTGAACTGTTCTTGAGCACGCAAAGCACCCGTCGGTGACCTTCGATCCTCTTTTATGTAGGTACATGGAAGACAGTAGAGAGTGTTTAAGAACGTTTTTCTTCCCAGAATAACGCGTTCTATGCTTTTTAAGTTACATATACACCTTCGACACTTTTTTTGGAGTTCATCTATCTCATGTTTCGCTCCTTGAGATCTCACTTATCATCTTCCCCAACTAACTTAATTGTACATAATTTATAACAACACAAAAACTCATAAATACAGGTACAAAGAAAATACAGTTACTACTTCAGAAGGAAAAGTTATTTTCTATAAAAAAAAATCGACGTACTTCAAAAATACTTTTAACAAATAGTTGCAGTTATAAAATTAAAATCCACATTATGTCGTTGTAGTTAAAGCTTCAAATGGGCCTTGGAACTGGATGCTTATCGTTATCGACTTGGATATACTGATTGAGTATCTCCTCGATGGACCACCAGGACATCGGCGGCCCATTGCGTATACTCGAAGACACTACGCGATCCATGAAAAATCCTACTAAGAAGGCTATGAAGATACACCAAATCATTGGTTTCCAGACTGTGTATTTATTTAGTAGCCAATAAACTAAAGGATGTCCATGTCTGAAAAACAAATTTTTTCTTAGTTAATTCTGTTATAGTATTTTATTTAAGATCGTATGAAAGGGTTCTTATTAATCAAATCTTAACGACTCTACATTTTTTATTTAGGAAATCTTTTATATGTAAATAATTTTTGTGAAAAGCGGACTGTCAGCCTCTTTCTTTACCAATAAATAAAAATTAAAAAAATTGGTTCCATTAATATTATTAATAGAAAATTTGGGTTCTTGTCTTAAAATACCATATTGTCGACTATCTGGAACCTAAATATCGTATTGAAAATGTTAATGGAATTACTTGAAATTTCTTTTGTTTATTCTTTATTGATAGAAAATTAGAGGCTGACATGGCTCGCTTATCCCTAAAATATTTATACATATAAGATTTTTTAAATAAAAAACGTAATATGCACCGACCCTTTATTAAGTAAAAATGTAAACACTTACTGCTGCCTTATTTCAAGAGAATTTATTTCGTCGTCATTAGCTAATTCAGGAACAATATCTTCTCGCGTATTAGACCAAACTTCTTCCTCTTCCGTGTGCTCGCTAGTAATTGTTGATAAATTATTAATAGACGTTCGTATTAAATTATTGTTTTCTTCTCGGGAATGTCGCCTCGACTCTGTCTGCTCGAAAATGTCTCGCAATTCTGCTATACTACTGGAACTACTGTAAAAAGTAAATCAGAAATCTTCTTATAATAATCAATCAACGAATTTACAATAATTATTACAGATATTTACAAACATACAGTTATTGCAAATATAAACAGGTGCACATTTTTAAAAATAGTTTTTAGAATCTTACAGTTTCTGTTCATCTATTAACTCATTGACTTGCATGATTTTTCGTAAAACGGCGGTACTGTTGTGAACATTAAAAAAGTAAGAATTTTAAACGTATATCTCAGTTTCTTTTTCAGTTTTGGCTCGCGCTGACAGACTAAATACTATATATATAGCAAAAATATTGGTTTCTCAAAAGCATTACGCAAGTGGTTTTGTTCGAAAATCGACGAAACTAATTAAGAGTTAAAATAAATACTTTAGACGAAAAAATAGGTCAGACTTACTCTGCTCGATCTAACTTCTCGATTTCCCATTTTGGAACCTCGTAACATAGTGAAGGCCTTCGCAATCCTGGAACTCTTCCAGACACGGAATTTCTCTGGCGTGGAAGTTCCTAAAATGAGGAAAACTCACGTGAACAAAAGAAAAATAATTATGCAACCCAAAGCTCTAATAAGCGCACTGCCTATCATTAGAGGAATCTCCTCTGAAAGTTATTAAAGAATATGCTACTAACATGCATTAGTTCATTCAGTATTAATATTTATTAATAAAATAATTAAAATTACATCAATCCAAGAAAATTTTAATATTCTTGTACTTGGTTAAAACAATCACGTTAAATTAATGTATCATTAAACGTGATTGCGAAATACATGCAGATCGTCGAAGCTCCAGATATCCAAAGAAACGAAGCACACGCAAAAAGCAGCCTATGGTTACAAATTTTTAGTGTAGAGCCTGCGGAAAGCCAGTTTTCCGTTAAATGGAAAAGTTGTTTATTTCGCAGCATACACCGTGTTTTAAGCGTTGGCACACAAGTCTCCTAGAATGCGGCAAGATAAGCGGAAAGCGTACAGAAGCGGAAAAACAGACAAATAAGAAGTGGTAGTCTCGTTGCCTTTGTAATGTCTTGATTGCTGCCCATCAGCGGTCGGGATATCGTCGCTATGCTAGCTCGCCTTCTAGCCATCTAAAAAAACAAAGTCAAAAGTAACGGTGTCTCGTTAATACGGCAAGTGCGATCGATTGGAGTAAACTTAAAAAACGTTAATTGGTGTACAATAGTATAATAATATAAGCGAGTGCGAAGCGTGATATATGCTGCATCTGCGTGTAACATATCTATTCGAGCATGCAATTAAATGTTATGTAATGGTTTAATTTTTTTTATTTAATTTCATTTTTTAAGATAAATAATTAGTAGCGCTTGAATTCTGAAACATGAAAAAATTAGGTAAAAAGTGAGTTTTTACAGCATAATGGTTTTTAATTCGAAATATAAGAATAGTTGAAATATTCAATTCTCAGGTAATAATCGAATTATGTCGGAAAATTTACCTTAGAAAGAAAATTACCTAGCGTTCAATGATAATGGAATAATTGTACATTTAAGAATCTTAGGAATATTACAAAAAGTACGGTGTAAAGTAAGCGACTCTAATATTCGATAAGTGACTAAAAGACTAATTTATAAAATACATTACAAGAATTAATTCATAATAAAATACATTCTACCTTGATAAATAAAATACGTTATTAGGTAACATTTCATTACACAAAACATTTATTATAATTTTGAAATGCCATATGAGGTAACATATGTTGTCTTGACCAAATTTTTAAATGCATTCTATGGAAGACTTTGTCAATTACTAACTCAATTTCCGGTAATTCTTAATACAAATACCTACTGATAACAATAATTCTATGAAAAATGGCGTCCAATGAGCTTAATGTGATATCCTGTGCCTATAAAACAGGTAAGTAAATAAATAATAAATGATCAAATAAATGATGAACGAATGATGAGAAAAAGCGGCTCAAGCTGCGAACAAATTTCTTTTTGCATTTTCGAACCATCGTACGATTATTGTTGGGCACGGCGCGATACCGAACCCTTGGAACGTCGTCACCCATTTCGCTCAGATTCTCCTCGAGCACAATGTTGTTCTCCGCGAGGATTCTCCTGAAATTAAGATTCATTTGAATATCGCTGCGCCTCCGCAATAGTGATCATGCAAATGAAGTATTGCTCGGGCACGATGGTTGAAATAGGAGACGGGAGAACAAGGCAAAATTTGTACACTTTTTTTATGATTTTTGTATTTCCTAGATTATGGTCCGATGAGTTGTGTAAATTCTTTCACACTTCCATTTTTTAAATTAACTCAATAATATCGAGGCCCACAAAAAGTTTAAAAAAAACATCTGAAAAGTATTTGGAAATGGTTTTTAATCTTTCGACTTTGCTTAGATTCTATGCGTCCAAAAAATACTTTCTTCTCATTTGACAAATTAAATTTCTAGTTTATCACGGAAAAAATTAAAAAAAAAAAGAAAACCGAAAAATATATATATATATCCTTTAGAACCATTTCTTCTACCATTAGAAACAAATATTTACTGTCCACTTATCTTCTCCCGTATCGGAGCCAACATATACTTGACGAAAAATAATTAGTATTAAACGTTTCTAAAATTCTTTTATAAGATTGGTTATAGAACGTAGATTTTCTTTCTTTAAGTCTGCATCAGGTATATTTTAAATAGTTGCAATTTCGTATATTACACTAGTGCAACACTCACTCTTTCGTGTTTCTAGAGTGTTTATATATGATAAACTTTAATTTCTGCAAAATGAATACGTGTATCAAATCAAAGTAAACTATTCCTTATCTCGTAAGGTATTTGTAAGTTAAATGGAAATGAATTTCGGCGAGGATTTAAAAGATAGCAGCTGGTAGCCAAAAACGAAGCGTAACGCCCGTAATTTTTTCCGTTGCGCCCTTCTCCTTTACACACGAGCTATTCGAATATATGTTATTTTAATAAAAAATAGGTAGATATTTCTATTTTTAATCATAACCTTATAAGTTTTTATTTGAGGCATTTAAAGTTTGATACCAAAGTTACGAACAATTGAAGATGGTGATAAAAAATTCATGATAATTCAATACACTTATACTTGTCATCGGGCGCTGCCGCGCCCCTTGATAGTATTTATCTGCTTCAAATTCATTGATTTATCATGCAATTTTTTTCATCATCTTCGATTGTTCACAGTTTTTAAACCAAATAATATTCGTAAATATTACGAGTCTTAAGTGAAGCTGTTTATGTTAAGTTTTATTTTTTTGGAACGTTTTACAATTATAAATACTAGCAAAGTTATGATTAAAACTAGAGGTACTGTAGATTAAATAATATTCTGAGTAAAACGTTCATATCTCGAGAATAAGGGTCTATAAAAACATTATGGTCGCTGGGCTTCGTTTTTGGGTACCAGAAACTATCCCCCAAAAACTCACCAAAATTCGTTTCTCGGAGGTAAGTCACTCGCCCTGTTAGTTACAAAAATAGCCATGAAATACATGTAAGACGAAATAAGAACAAGTGTAAAATCAATAAATCATAAAATGCTGGCATTTCAAGAATGTGGTACGACCTGTACAAGTTATAGCTCCATGTATAGGCTTGTCTTCCAAAAACCTCGATACAAATAATACTGCATGTTTTAATACGTACCAAGCGTTAAAGTCTTTATAAATAAACATTCTAACCAGGAAAAATTCAATAGCTTTATACCTATTGAATAATGATCTAATCAGAAATTTAAAAGCTTACAGTAACAATTATGAAAATCAAATAACATCCCTTAAAAATAGCACAATTAACCCTATTGACCCTATAAACTTTCGCCCAAACTTCTATTATATGTGTCTTCAAGATATTCGCAATGTACAAATTATCCCCGTCCTCCACCACGCATTTCACGCAAGGAATAACAAGGATACCAAGCAGAAGAAGGAATACACTAGGAATCTGAAAATCAAGGTATAAAAGGGCAATCTTTCGGAACGAAAGGATAGGCGTAAGGACGATCGAGCCCCGAGAATCACAACATCGCCTGCCTGCCTCTCTCTCTCTGTCTCTCTCTCTCTCTCTCTCTCTCTCGTACTTCGTCTCGGCGAGCTCGTTGGCGAGCTTCTCGCACTTGGCGCGCAGCGTCTGCAGGTACTTGTCGGCGAGCAGCACCGCCCTGGACACTCGTCGCTCCTGGTGCACGGCCCCGAGGGTCTCGGCGCTGCACGATATCTTATGGGCGCAGCGCGCCACCATATCCAGCTGCAGCCTCGCTCGCTCGACCCGCTCCAGCGACTCGCTATCCACGCACAGCGGCGCCAACTCCTGCGTTTCGTCTCGGACTGTTAGAGGTGTGGTGCTTTGAATTTTGGCGAGGAGCGGGACGTGGTGCTCGGGGATTTCACCGGCTTGGCACGTGATTGAGTTTTGGAATATTGTGGGAAATTTGGAAAATACTTAGGTGTGGGTCGAAGTCAAGTTGTAATTCAAAATTCCCAACACAAATCTTACTAAGAAATGAATGATTATTGGTCGTAATTGTAATGTATATACCAAAGTATTTAAGCCTAGCATATGATTAACCATTCTTATGTATTAATCTACCATTATAAAAGTTATTAAATAAACATTTCAATATTTCGACGAATGCCAGTAGAACTAAGTCTCAAGGGTCCAGCTTGCACATTTTTTTAATGTTCTTCGCTTAAAGTTTCGAGAGTTCAGCCTACTACAGATTTTCTTTCAAATGTCATTTGTATATATAAGCATTGAATTAGCGTGTAACTTTGTTTAATAGATAGTACATTATAATTAACAAAAGATAATGATGTCTCGGTCTTACACAATTTGTCTATATATTTAATTTTAGTTTATTCTTTACAATTTGAACTATAAGATTTGTGGCGGAATTTCTTATATTTTAACTGATTTTAACAATCCCTTAATTTACATAAGAATTCATCATGCATAAAGGTATACAAAGAAAATACTACACGCAGAGAAAAAGTTAGTAACGACTACTAGTCTGTCTAGTAAATTTGGCACAATGTAGGTTTTGGGTACTCATTACTAGACAAACTGGGAATGATTACTAGACGTCTAGTAGTCGATACAATTTTTATAGGCAAAAATATTATAGTATTTTTTTACTAGATTATTTCGTAATCAGTCCTACCCCGGGTTGGTAACTATTAATATATTTTTTCCGTGTATACTAATAAAAGAATTTTTTAATCGCGATTCGAAATCTCGATTCAATTGAATCGAGAAAATGAATCGAACTGAAATGAATAGTATTACAAATTTCGATTCAGATGAATCAGAAATGAATCGCGGCCACTCGATTCACAGAAACGCACAGCTCTGCGGGTATGCCTTGAATTTAGATGAAGAGGAACATAGTCGGGCATTTTGCCGAATTGGTACGCGATACATTTTTAGAATAACTTTGAAAATATGGTATAATACAAACGCTAGAGATCTAAAACTGTAGAAGCCAAATGTATTTGTGCATTTTTCATTTCAGAAAATTTTCTGTGGCAGTATTCATAATGATTTTTACAAAAGATTGATTTATGTCTATTTCACATTTATCAGCGATTTTGACTTGATTTTTGACAGCGAATATAATGGCACGCGTAAATCAAAAAGGTAGACATGATTTAAAACATATCTACGATTATTTATAAAATTTCTATATGTGAATAGAATGAATTTTTCACTTGCCTTAATATCTTGCTGCATTCTGAGGATCTCATTGTTGAAGTTCTTTTCAGCTTGATCGCGATGACGGCGGGATAAAATCATCCTCTTAGAAAGAGTCATTCTGTCCGTGCCAAGTCCGACGGAGAATGCTGTATACTTCTTCTGTAATACATAGCAAAAACAATTATTGAATACTTATATATGTTTTTTATTTTCTCTATTTAACCCCAAACGTTACTTGATTCATTATAATATCAAAATCGATCAAATCTCATAAATATTTTCTTCATTAAAAAAAAATCTAGGTTTTTCAGTTTTGAAAAGGTAAACAATGAGAATGAATCTTTTGCGAGGTATTTTTTCCTTGTTTTATATTAAGTATATCAAGTTCGGGGAAAAAATTTTCATTAACATGTTAAATTATTTTTACTTAATTAAAATACCAAACGTGGAATAATGAATTAACGAAATAAAAGATTACATGATTTTTAAAAAAGTTAGACATAATGTTATAGAATGGCACCAATAATCAAAACAATGTTTCAAAGTAAGCTAAGTTAAAAACAGAATTCATTTTTTGTGGACAGGCAATAATTGTTTATTTATAAAATTTAAAAACTCATATGCATATCAAAGCTAAATCTAGAAAAACCCTTATAATTGAGTAATGAAAAGTGCAATAACATATGACTTGATCTTTTTATTACTATAAGAAGTGATATAACTAATAAAGAAAACCGATACCAACTGCTTTAGCAGAATGCTTTCTCAAAGAGATTGGATGTATAATTATTTATTGAATATTTACCCTGAAAAAGTTATTTTATGAATATACAACAATTTTACGTTATAAACTTATAGAAAAACGGTGAATTGATTTTATATTAAATTGGTGAGACACTGTCCACTATACATCTTCTTCGTGAATAATTGGACATTATATCTAAAGTTTAAAATAGACAAAAAATTTAATTTTTACCAATTTAAAATCGCATATTTCATTAACAAAAAAATTTAGAGTATATGTAAGATACACCGATCGAAAGAAAATTAAGTCAGTTTTACGAATGTATGTATTATTGTGACATATCTAGAGTATAAGAAGATAAAAATTTTTTTTCAAGTTTTACAAATTCTTAAAATTTAAAATTGCATTTCTTTAACGAGAGAACGTACATAAAGTACATGTAAGATATATGAATTAAAAGGAAATTAAGTTATCTTTATGAATGTTTGCATTAAGTTGACATATATAGGGTATAAACTGAGAGAAATAATTTTTCAATTTTTACAAGTGTAAAAATTGAAAAATTATTTCTCAAATATATATACCTGTAAAATTTCAGCCCGAAATACGATGGCCTTGAAAAGTTATGGTGACCACAAAGTTTGACCACACACACACACACACGCGCGCACACGCGCACACGCGCACACGCACACACGCGCACACGCACACACGCACACACACACGCACACACGCAAACACGCACACACGCACACACGCACACACGCACACGCACACGCACACGCATACGCACACGCACACACGCACACACGCACACGCTCACACGCACACACGCACACACACACACACACACTTTTTAAAACCTATATATTTCGATTCAGCGACCGCAATAACATCAAAATACATCAAATTTCAGATTCCAAAAAAATCATTGTTACAAAGCTTTCTCTTTGAGAAAGTAAAACTGTACTAAAAGACCTGTATTTTTACGAACATCTTAATTGACAATTAAGAATAAAGTTTGATCAAAATAACGCTAAATTAATTAATTTTAATGTTTTACTTAGATATTATAGATTTCTGAATGTTAACAAAATTAAATCTAAGTGTCTAATAGACTTGTAAATTGTACCTTTTCCACCACAGCAATGTCAGCAAAAATATAAAAAATATGATATTATATATAAAATATACTAAAATTTCGATAGCGTAACAAAATAATTTACCTTCAATTCATCCTCGGATAAGTTTTCGCTGAAATAATAAATAAAAATGTAATATATATAGATTGATAAAGCAATAGTTATATATAATAACTTCAATGAAAATCCATATCGTATAGAATCAATCCGACACATAAAATCTTTCTTTATGCACACACGCGGTTATAAATCGCTAAATTATTTAACTAAGTGTGACGTTGATTTCGTTTATTTTTGTTGGATCGGACGCCCGTACAGTTAAATTTCATCTGGATGGGTCCGCGGTATTATTTAAGAGATTTTAATGTTGATTTTCCATTACGAATACACTTTGTGTTGATCAAAAATCGACACCTAGCGATAAACAATGGGATTCCGTAGAAAATAGATAATGACTATGTTGTAACAAACGTTACTATCGAATGATTTCAAACAATTTACATTCAGTATTTTCTAGAATTTATACATTTATTTTTACGAGAAAAGCAAAGATTCTCCTTTAAAAATTACGTTTCCTTCTCTATTTGACTTGACCATGAGATATATTTTAGAAATCAAATATTATGAAAACCGCAAGTAAAAATGTTCTTGCTGACATAATTTTTAAGGAAATACCAAATAAAAAAATTATTTTACCGCACTATTGAACAAATTTCTGAGTGACGCTACTAATGATTGTATTTCGACATCCATCAACAAAATAAGATACAAGCGCATGCGTCGCAAAAGCCAATAAAAGTCAAGCGAATATCAATACACAATAATAAAAAGAAAAAAACGAAATAAGAATGTTTCGAAGCACATACGAGCCCGCGAGAGACCCGACATTGCAGCGAGTTGGCAATAAACGCGATCATCGTAAAAAGATGAAAGCGCCCAAAAATATCCCACCGCGAAACGCGTGCGCGAACACGCAGATGAAAAAGGGCTCGACGACGAAGATCGTTGTCACGCATCGTGGACCACCTTGGCAGTTGATGTCTCTTTAGAAATAGCGGGGAAAAGCGACGACGCGTCGAACGCACCGCGCTGTAGGGCGAGAGTGAAAAAAAAATTGGAGGAGGAGGAGGTCGCATAACGAAGCGAAAGCTCTCAAAGTGCCGAGGGAAAACATTTGTTTAGTGCCGGGCTCGAGAGTAAAGTGACGTATCAGGGCGTGCTTTCTTTTCAACAATTTTTTGAATTTTTCTCGCCAATGTTATTTGGTTTGTAAACATTTTAATGCAAGGGACTACTTAGATAAGAATGTTTGCATGCTGATGAAATTGGGTCACATTCCTTGCGTGAGAGTAAAGTAGTGGATCAGTGCGAGCTTACTTTTAAAATTTTTTTGGAACTTTTTCGTCAATGTTATTTGGTTTGTAAACATATTAATGCAAGGAACTACTTAGATAAGAATGTTTGGATGCTGATGAAATTGGGTCACATTCCTTGCGAACGCTTTTACGATTATTAAATGAGAACATTTTTTACTGAGCTCATAATATCATCATTTTCCGAGATATTAAATATATATAGTAGGTGAGAGTTGCATCTTGAAAGGTATGATGCTCTTACATCTCTGGTTAAAAATAATTTATTTTCGTTCATATTAAACAGATACTTGATGTATATCAATAGCGTTTTTATTTTGACGGGATCATTCATTTAAATGCTGCATTTGTGGTCAGATTTTATAAGCTCAGCTATAAATATTAATTATTGGATCCGCATTCGAATGACTAACCCAAATTCAAACACTTCTCTTTATTTATGGCTTTCAAACAAACTTTACGGACGAAAACTGAGAATTCTAGTGACTGTCTTTACGCGCCTATTCTTAGAAAATTTACCTTATTTCGGAATCGATATCCGGGTAACTCGCGATTCCGGATTCCTGTAGCCTCTCATCTGTCCAGCTCGGAAAAGCCTTTGGACTTTCATCTTCCTTAATCGCTTCTTGAGGCGAAGAATTGGAGGTGACTTTTTGGCAACTGTTCTCCTTATTAACGCCATTCACAGCCGGGGGCGACTAAAATAGAAGAAACATATTTTTAGTTTTAATAATAGATGAAATAATAGTGGATATGGAGAAATGAAAGGATTACTCGATTTGTATAAAAATAACTATATTTATATTAAAATTGACTGACTTATTCATAGTAAAATTTGAAGCTGTTTGAAATTTTGCTTTAAATAAGGTTTATAATTATACTATTATGGGCGATTGTCAAAAAAATGGAGCTATAACTGGTGTTTTGGTTTTAGATATTCCTTTATATGTACTTCAAAAAACATGACAGAGGTAAAAAAAATTTATAGTGTTCTAATGCATTATGTAAAAGATGTTCCTTTAGATTTGAATGTCTAAATATTCGGCTAATCTAAATAAATTCAGTTTAATAGTTGATTTGTCATTTTCATGGCATTTTTATTGTCATTTTCGTGGCATGCGTAATTTACGCATTTATCGACGTTAGCAAAATACTAAAATCAAAACACCAGTAGCTCTATTTTTTTGACAATTGTCTATATATGGCAAATATTTTTATAATTATAACATTTCTATAATACTAATTAGGAGAGCTCACACCCTCCGAGTCACGAAATTTGATGAAACTTTAGGAGGTATTTTTTTTGTACCTAAAAATAAAACCTAGCTTTCATAGTTTTTTTCAATGAGCCTTTTCTCTCGATTTGGGTCATTATACCCCAAATACGTATCATTTTAGTAAAATGAAGCACGTCTTATTCTCAACGTAACACTGCATGTTTTTATAGTTAAAAATGGCCCTAAACACACAAAAAACTAGGAGAAAAAAGCTTTAGTTTAAGCTTTTTTGCGTATAAAAATATTAATCCTAGTAAAAGTTATTGACAATTAAAAATGATGACTAAAGAGAGGTGTAAAATCATCGAATTTATAACAATTAAGTTCGTCCAATATTCATGCATTTACGATGATTATATTCGAGTATCAATAACTTTTACTAGGATTTAATATTTTTATACGCAACAAAGCTGAAATTAAAGCTCTTCTCGTCTAGTTTTATTATGTTTTAGGGCCATTTTATACTGTAAAAACATGCAGATTTACGTTAAGAAGAAGACGTGCTTCTTTTTACTAAAACTATACGCATTTGGGTTATAATGACTTATATTTCGAAAAAAAAGATCCATTGGAAAAAACTCTGCGTGCTAGACTTCATTTTAAGGTACAAAAATAAACCTCCTACAGTTATATCAAATTTTGTGACCCGGAGGGTCTGGACTCTCCTTGTAAGTATGCTCCCAATGTAGATAAGACTAAAAACACAGTAGTAATTTTGGCTAAACAATTTCATTTGGTGTACGTAAGAAGAATAAGATTGATTTCATTTATACAACATGAATAACAATTGATAAATTTATTAAAACGTATGATATCGATAATAGCGTGATGACAAATCATGAAACGTTGAGTACGTAATTCACAGTATAATGAAAAAGAATCACTGAATTTAAACTTCAAATATGTAATGACAAAAATTATACAATTCCCTAAACAAACGATCTACATTTCGAATACCTTACTGGAATACATTCGGATTGAATTGTTTCTCCACCGCGGCATTATCATACAATAACAATTATACAATCTCCTAATTGAAAGTTAAACTACAATTAACCATATAAATTTACACACGCGGAGCACATAACTCCTCGCGTAATCGCTCCGAGTCATTCCTCGCAAAGACCCACTTAGCAAGACGTCTCTTTTTTGTCTCTCTATGCCTACTATCCGTAACCAATCCATCCGAGAACAAAATGAACGAGAAGGAAAATAACGACGCGCCACTATTTTCCAGCTCGTTTGACGCTAATGAATTCGCACCTCGTGGAAATTCTTCCTTATAGGCGGTCAGCTGGTACACCACGCTATATATCTACACATAACAGACACGCGAGAGAGCGCGCGCGCGCGCGCGTATCTATATGGCGAATAAAGCAAACCGCGAAACCGGCCAGCCCCGTATAAGTGCAAGCCTCGGCCAATTGCACTCGAGCGCGCGCGGCATAATCGTCAATTAGCTCCTTTTTCGACGACGACGACGACGACGACGCCAACGAACAACAACAAAAAAAAAGAAAAAGACGGCGATTTTATAATGAAATGAAATTATCGAGGGAAAAAGAGCTTTACAACGAGTTCACCTCGAGAGTTGAGCGCGCGGCGTTCAATTGCGGAATCGCGCGGCGACACACGCGCGCGCGAAAATTGATTCGTATATAGATGTATGGATTCGCGCGCGCGTGGCGGCGAGGATTGAGAAGCGCCGCGCGATGGCTCGGAAGCGAAACCGATTGAATGCTCAGAATGCGGTGTAAGGACGACGCGCGAGGATTGAAGAGTAAAAGCCGCGTTTTATTGCGTGATGTTAATGGTCGGTGTGTGCACTGATCGCTTAGTTTATGAGATCGGGGAGAGGTTTAAAGTAGTTGTTGTGGCGAGAAAGTGAAGAGAAAAAGAATTGCGTGAAATTGAATGAAATGTATTGTTGATGATAGCAGTAATTATGACTCTGTGAAATTTAAGATGGGATCTTTGAGCTAATATGAAAGATAATTAACTTAGAAAATCGTTTTCTTGTTGACAAAATTAAGACTAATTGAGGAGATGGATGGGATAACGATATAAGTCAGTTATACCGGTTTTCAGAGATTACATAAAATAAATGAGTAGCTGAATACCATACTTCAATTTTATTACAATATTATTATTATACAGAATGTTATTTACGTAGACAACTGAATAAGTTATTAAAAAGTACGGTATATCGAATTATATTTGCCCAAAAACGATATTACTCAAGTTATGCTGCTATTTTTTATATTTCACCGATTATTGGAAGAGTTATTAATAAAATATGTTAGTGATGTCAAATTTTCAAAACTCAAAATGTCGGATCCAATATCACGAATAAAAGTATTAGCATTTCTAGAAAACGGCTCAACCAAACATTTCTATTTTGCTTGGTAAATAACCTAGAAACAATTCAATTCAAACTAAAAGAAATTTCAGTGCAAGCACTTTTCTTGATAATTATGTTGAGACTCACCGTGTATCCTTATACCATCCATCTTTTCAATTGTTAATTCTACTTTGTTAATTTTAACAACACCTATGTTATTTTTTCAAAATACATTTTCCTAGCGATTACTGGAAATTCAAATTTAATTTAAAAATCGTATAATTGATTGAGGATTTGAAGTTATTTGACTCTGAAGCTAAAAAATAACATAATTACAAGAAAAAGAAAATTTTTAAAATCAGGTTTAAAAGTTTTTAAATTATTCGTAAATTATTATATTACGTGGTAATTTGTATAAAATTAAGTTTTTATTCACAAATTAAGTTTTTATTTATCATTTTATACACTTTAACGATCTGAAAATCGATAAAAAATTATGGTGTCTACTAAAGAACCTGCGTAATTTGTAGTTTCGATAAGATCTCTTAGTACGAATTCTTCGTTTTTAAAAAATGAAATTATAATAAAAAAAAATTGAAAGTGAACAAAACCAACTACATTTCACATTTATATTTAATTTAATTTATCTGCTTTTGATATGTATTTTAGTTCGGATATGATAACAAAACACAATATGCAGATGACACTGAAGGTCCTCAATTATGATTAAAATAAATGACCTCGCTAGAAGTGTTTATATTTATTCATTTATTCAAAATTGATCTTCGCATCCTCAAATAGCTATTAATCTTTTTAAATAACACAAGTTAATACAACATCAAACGATGTGCACCTAAAAACCATTACAATACTCGTAACTCTGCACTAAACTTCAATTAGCCATTTATGAACCGCAGGGCTGTTCTCGCAGTACGTACGCGCGTAAAAAGCTTCGCCCTGAAGCCAATAATAAATTATTCTCGTCACTCCTTTTTCTTCTCCCCCTCGCGTGGCACCCAAAATTATTAACTCCAACCTCCAGCGTACGCACGAAATATATATATTTCGACATCTTTACCTTCAATTATACGTATATCATACTTTTCCGAGGTTGCGCCGGCGGGATTTCGCACTAATAATAATATCGCGCACGGCAAACGTCCGCGAGTTCAAGGCAAATATTATTTCTCCCGGCTATATATCGGGCAGGATAAGCGCAGCGGACGCCGGATGTATTTGTGCAGTGCGCTTTCGATATGATATTTGTGTCTCTCTACGTCCGAGGAAAAAAATGTGCATTGACAAAAAGCCGAGATTTATACATCTTTTTTTTGTTCGTTGCAGATGGGTTTATGCATATTTCTTTCTTCAAAGTTCTCAAATTCAAAGTTTACCTTAATAATATAGTGTTCAAATTAGAATCTTAACGTTATCGAAATTTAATTAACAGTTTTACGATTGGTCAGCAATAGTCGTACGAAATATATAAGGTGTTTTCTTGAATATATTAGACCCATTATAATTATTATTAAACATCATACGCAGAAAGAATTCCATATACGAGAGACAAAAAAGCTAATGGAGAAGATCTAATTATGTGTTCTCAGAACATGGGTTCAACAAGAAATGTTTTTGACGAGTGTTATTTAAAAAAAAAGACTGAAGAAAATATGGCAAGTGACACTTCCTCAATATATGCGTTGCAAAAAGTTGATTAAACGGAGCGCTTCGTTCAAGTTCAAATTGTTTCATAACCGCAGAAACACGTTCACGTGCTAAGGAATATTTAAGAATGTTGCTTTTCTCTGTTAACTAATATGCAAGTCAATGTTTCACACGGCATCTGATGTACGATTTCATTAAATTCTAAAACTTTTATAAAGAAAATGATATACTCTTGCATTATGTTTACACTTTTTTTATCTCATAAGATATTATTCTACTAATTAACTTTTTTAAAACTCAATAACATAATCGTTATACTTTAAATTATTTCTTAAATAAAATGAATTATAATTTTGAAGTGTTTTACAGAAATATTAATAGAAAACTTTACATTTTTACCTTATCTCTTTAATTAATATTTAGAAAATATTCTTAATTTCTATCGATTAAATTGAAAGAAATCTATTGTGCCAAGTCTTTTGTACCAATTTTTAAGTCGTAACACATAATTCTGTGGGTTTACAGCAGAACAGAATAAGCCATTTTTATCGAAAATTGAATTTACAGAAATTTGTATATGTTTAAATAGTCCTCTTCACATAAAAAATATTTGTTCAATAAAAATTTCTATTGTTCTAATAATCTTTTTGAGATATCATCAGAGAAACATACATACATTCGAAGGAAAGTTCTTCTGGCTCGAACAGTTAGAATTTTTTAAAAATACTGCAACTTCATTGGATAGAACACTCTTTTTCCCTAACCAACATTGGAGGATCTCAAAAATTCAAACTGTTTGAGTCAGAAGAACATTCCGTAGAATTTACATCCAGCTAAAATTAAAAAGAAATTTTATTAAAAATAGTACAAGATGCATTTTTTACAATTTTCCAGATATTAATGAAATGTCAACAGTTTATAGAGAAAAATATGCTACATACCCTGGTAGAAAGTTAGCTAGAATGGCTGGTTAGCTTATTAATTATTAGCCAGATTAATAAGCTATTAACAAGTCAAATTATAGCTAATATCTGGCTAGAATCTGCTTAAGAATATGGTTTAAGCAAGAACGTATTTTATTTGCAAATCTAACCTATTTATATTTTGTTTTGAAAAGTTATTAGTTTTAAAAAGTTATTAGTTTTAAAAATATACATTATTATACTTTATTGAATGTTCAATATAGTATGCCGCCAAAATAAATATTTTTATCAATAAATAACAACTTGCGAGATTATAGAAATATGTACATGCAATACTAAAAGTATTTAATAACTAATAATTTCCTTTCTGAAAATTAGTCAATCATAACTTAGCCAACACAAATTTTGTGATTGATGTCGAAAATAAAATTTTGTAATATAACTTCATTGTAAAACTACAAATATTTGTTTACCAATTCTCCAAATTTCGTTATAACTTACATTATTCTGTTTTTATTGTTATTTTTAAAATAACAATAATTATATGATTACATGCATTCTATTATTTATAACATAAACTTCTTTAATAAAATTTCTTTAATAATACTTTTTAAATGCAGGCGTCGTTATGTAAACAAATAACCTAACCTCCATTACTACTAGACATTTAAGGTACATTTTTAACTTTAATTTAGTAAAATACTTAATGTAGTATGATTAAAATTCCGTATTAATTTAATTATTATAAAACTGTTATTATTTCCATTATTAATCAATACATAAATTACTTAGTTTATCAATTTTATATTAACTAGAATATTAAGCAGAATCTGATTTGAATTTAGCTAAAAAGCATGTCGTTTTTAACTGATTTCTAGCTAATTTCTTAACCAGAATTAAAGCAGATTTAGAAAATCTAGCTAATATCTGGCTAGAAACCAGCTTAGATTTCTACCAGGGTATATCTATTCAAATATGTCTATATATTTCTCTCCCGAAATAATTTTTATTTAATTGTATTAATAACACCTCGTTAATTCATAGTTCAAAACAATATAAAAAATATAAAATATAATGCTAAAATGATTCGGAAATTATTTTTCAAGAAGTGCAATATGTCAAAGGTAGCAAATTATCGTACGCAGAGATATTGTCAGTAATTACTATAATGTGAGCATATCGATATTATCTTATTATATAAAAAATAATAATCAAGTTGACGTTAATATTGTTCAAAATATTTGTATGCCTATCTGAACGAAAATGGCCACTTTCTTCCCTGAAAAGCGAGACTAAAATTACACTTTTTGCCCGCAAATGCGGGAAAAAAATGACTTCACTAGAAAGTAGTCCAAATTCCTTTATTTCATCAAGTTCTACCAATAACCCTTATTTTCGATTGTCTTTTAACAATATTGTCTTTTAACGATCCATTAGTCCCGCTTTCCAAGTCAAAAAGTGTCCACAGTTGAGATGGGCATAAAGTACTATATGTAACTCGAGAAAAAAGTCGATTTTTCCCTCGGGTGATACTGCCCTCGCAATAAACTCATCCGCGGGAGAAATATTCGACTTTTTGCCCTTGTTACATACTCTACTATTTAACTAATTAACTGATAGTCCGGGAGGCAGTGACATATTTTTTGTGCCCACTTGCTCAAGCAATTTTTTTTCGTTTTTAACATTTAAGTGGCATTTCATTAAATAAACATTTATCAAATAATCTTATACTTGCCTCGCGACGCATCTTTCGTCGCTTCTGTCACGCTTGTTTCAGACTGGGAGTCAGACAGAATGCGTTTTTCTTCAACTTTATCATAAATTCTGAATAGAAAACAATTTTGAGCTTTGTAGAAACCATTATACAGGTCGGGAACCAATATTAACCACGGAGTTTCATTATAGCGCATTAAGACGCGTTCGCGCGCGCGCGCGTCGGTGTACTAAGTGCACCTTATTTCGTCGCTTCTGTCACGTTTCAACCGCATCGGGATGTAGACAGAAATGGTTTTTCTTAAGTCTTATTGCATAAACTATCACCAAAAAGAAATTCAGCCTTGTGCAAATGGGACCATTGAGTTTCATTTTTTGACATGTTTCAGGCACTGTCTCGCGACAATACTGCGGAACGAGTGAGACAGAAATGCATTTTGGGCTACTACAGCACATAAATGATACAAAAAACGAAAAATTATTCTTCGGCAAATCGAACCACCTGAATTGTTGTTGCCTCCCGGACTATAGGGCTATTGTTATGATCTTACAAATAATTTACAACATTAAAACTCTTAAACGTCGAAATCATGAAAAGTGGATTTTGTTTATACATAGGAGCCACAGAATTATGCGCTGAACAGAGATCATTTTCAAATAAAAATTGCCGTGAAAATCATAGTAATCGTAGGACAGCATGACTTTACGGGAACCCTGCTGAATGATAAAAATTAGTTTATTAACATTAAAATTTACCTTAATCACTCAATTTTCCCGTAAAGCTGCCATTACGAGATGTTTCACGTTTAGAATGATTTCTAAGGTAGTTTTTATCAGAAAATTCTTTCTGTGCAAAAATCATCATGCTCTATTCTGTCCAAGGATTTTTTTAAATTCTTAAATGTGAACCTATAGTTTTTGGTTAAAGTTCGATCGTGCCTTAGGCATAATCTATTGAAATAATTCGTCAATAACATATCTGTGGATTCCCGGCATAACAACATAAGACTACTTTTTTTTAAATTGAGTTTTGAGCTTCTTGTATCTTTACATAGTATATTTTGCGATAAAAATGCAAAAGATCTGGAAAGTGTAAAAATAAGTGACTACATCAACTATTTATAAATATTTTAAACAATAGTTTAAATGAAAAATAAATACCATAATATCTCAAAAACGTAAAAAGTGAACTAGATAATTCGTTTGGCTTATTTCTAAAGGTCACTAACCCACCGATAACCGGACTATTTTCCATACAATTCTAATAGACTAGTATACATATCAATTATTAATACACTCGTTATATTTAATGTCGGGCAAACGTCACCTTGAGATCACTGCATCTCTTCAGCGCAGCAGAAAAGTAATTTATAAATGAAGTCGTTCTGATCCAAACATCACACGATGCAGTATTACGAAACGTATCCCTCTTCTCAAAAACACACAAAGACTTATATTAAAACACTTTCTAAATGCCCGTCCGATCACCGAACAAGACCAATAAAAATCGATCGATCGCCGCATCCAACGCCGCCGCCTTTATATACGCACATATATAAGCAATCGCGTCGCTCTCCACGCGCGAAAAAAAAACAGATCGGTAAATCAGAGTGAACTTGCACGCGCGCGCGCTCGCTCGCAAAAAAGACCGCTATCTCAATGATTCGGATTCGCGTGGCAAATTATCAACCAGCCGGCAAACAAAAATGCGTGACAGAGATGTTACACACGCGAACACGTGTAATAGTTATATATGGAGAGGAGAGAGGAGAGAGATAGAAAGAGAGAAAAAAGTGATGGCGGAAAAGACGAAGTAAAGAGTTATTCGAGCGACTCGTCGGCAATTAGCGTCGCAATCGCAACACAGGTATAATATACGTGAGGTGAACGTCGGCGGTGAAAGAGCTTTTGCGGCTCTCGATCGACGTGTACACGTTTTTTCTTTGCTTTTTGTTTTCTTTTGATTTCCGTCAAGTTCGTCTGCGGGAAACGAGGGAGTGGCGGTGACCACGACAGTGGAGAGACAAGAGAGGCAAAAACAAGTTGAGCTATCCTTTCGAACTATCTTAATGAATGTCAAGGATCTTCCGGTTGACCCTTTAAGGTCTTAGTGATTATTAAGTTGAAGTGGTTTTCGTTTTATTTAATTATCCTAAACGTGAGCTTAAAATATAAAATCGACCTTTTAAACTCTGGTAAAATTCGAAAATATGCGTTTCAGGCATTTGATCTAAAATACATCTTCGTAATATTACTTTTAAATTTGATGGAATTAGTTCAGTAACTAAATTTCATATATATCTTGATTATTATAAGATAAATAAAACAATATTAATTATATTTCATAAACAAAAACCACGTCTCCATACGTTTTGTTTCGTAAACGTTGTCATTTTTTTCGAAACCGTCAAGGTTATTTCCGTTTTTACGGCAGATCTATACATTTCTTTGTATCTAAGAGTGCCAATGACTTCTAAATTCAATTAGATAATTGTGCAGAAAGTCTGAGATATAGGGGAGATCGGGGCGAATTCGATCGCTTTGTTAATTAGAATTTTTAGTTCAACATACTTAATAAAAAAAATTAATTTTGCGTTGGTAGATATATTTATTATCATCAAAACTAATATAACAAATTTCTTCTGAGTCTTTGTTATCCCAATATAACCTTTTTGTCATCATTAATACAAACAACATTTTCGTTCGATTTCGCCCCCGATAAGGGATGAAATCGAACAGACGCTGGGGAGTAATCGAACAATGCATTTTACATAGCACAGGCAGATATTAATAAATATGTACTTCAATTTTACATCTTTTAGAAAATATGAGAAACTAATAATTATTCAAGTACATCATATATTTATTTCCTTTTTACACATTACATATCATTATTATAAATACTAACTATTATTTATATTTAAAATTTAATACAAAGTAGACGTATTTTTATTAAAATTCGTACAACTCTAGCTAAGCATGTATCTTTACGGATTGTGGAGACGACAAATTTTAATGCTTTTTTATAAAAGTACTAAACCGATCCGCTTCTGTTATGTTATTCGTAATCCAGCTTCCAGCAGTTTGTCAATTAATTGCTGTTAGATTATATAAGCTAGCTGGTGAATACGTACAGGGCTTTATATGTTTAAGATTTAAAGTTGTCGACAACCTCTGTAATATAAGTACATACTCTATAATAATTTTTGCTCAATTTCTATACTGAAGAGTAGCTTGTAGTCGTTTCAATTAAAAATATTTTGAACAATATTAACGTCAACTTGATTATTATTTTTTATATAATAAGATAACATCGATATACTCACATTACAGTAATTACTGACAATATCTCTGCGTACAATAATTTCCTACATTTGACATATTACACTGCTTGAAAAATAGTTTCCGAATCATTTTAACATTATATTTTGTCTTTTTTATGTTGTTTTGAACTATGAATTAACGAGGTCTTAATACAATTAAATAAAAATTGTTTCGGGAGAGAAATACGGTGTTCGAAATCGCCTTGACCTTTGAATTCGATTTCACCCCAATGTAAGATAATACTTTAAACCGTTATAAATGTTTAGTTCAAGTTTAATAAGTCGACTAACGGCTTAAAACAACTATTAAAGATGCTATTGAAATATTATGTGTTTATTAGACTCAAACTCTTACTTGCTTATTTATTATCACAAGAATTCTGACCCACCGAATAGTTTGTTGAAACCTTGAAAACAGAGACCTGGTTGAATATTGGCCTAATATTGTATTCGGTCGCTACTAAACATGGTAAAATGTTCATTTTGATGGTATCTTTAAACTAGTTTATCGATAATTACCATTAGAGATTTCTACTATAAGACATTTACTTTGTTCGAATCCGCCCCGCGTTCGAATTCGCCCCAGTCTCCCCTACCATCTCCGATTATTCTGCAGTATGTCATGTTGTGGATCATACACAAAACTGTATGTATAGTAAGCTATGCATATAGTTTTCGAATTTGTATCAGAAAGTACAGTAATTCTCTCACAGTCTGCCAAAGTCCAAAGAACGACTGCATTTTCTAATAATTTGTATTTATACATGTAGCAAATTTGACTACATCTAGTATAATTTACTGTAACTTTTACGAAATTTTACTAAAAATTAATTTTTTGGGACTTGGCAATTTGTGACCAAATTACTATATTTTCTGGTAAAGAAATTTAAAAACTAACATTAACTGTTACTGTTCTGTACAACTTTTCTATATGTAATAGTTATTATTTTTCGCTCAGATGGAGCATGAAATTTTATGTATAAGCATAATAGATCCAATACTTAGGTGGTATCAGTTGATTTAAATAGTCAAATATGGTAAAATCTCGAGAGAATGTATGTAAATTGCAAAAGATTATTAACGCTTAAAAAAGCTTTGCGGAAGCTGTTTGAATTATCGTTCTAATTTCAAGTGTATGTTAGTTGAAGGTGAGAAGAAAATATGACTATGAGCGTATATTACACGTATATGCACCATATTCCAAAAACAAGTTATGACAACTTGAATGTGTTTTAAAAATCTACTTATTTACCTAAACTTTTTTATCTAACACACATGTCGTATTGTTAAGTGATTAAATATCAAGTTACATTTATTCTTAACAACAAATTTAAGATTTTAAAGTGTATCCCATTAATGTATCCTAAACACTCTTCGTAATTGAGTATCCGAAACATGACCGATTGAATCCTTTTCAGATTGATCACATGTACTTGTAAATGTATGTTTTTATAATATATTTACGTATATAAGGGATGTCAAGAATTTTATTTGTATATTAACCTTATAATCAAGATAGAATAAGAGTATTTATCAATTTTCATCTGATAGAATGTATTACAAACCGCAATCCTACTCTTATAAAAGAAAGATGCCGTGCAAAATGAAATGTGATGCCACACTATAAAGGAATAATACTTGTGAACGGTGAATAAGAACCAGTATAAAAGGATAATATTGTAAATCTTTGCATTATAAATAATTTTAATTGAATTGTAATGGTTTTCAGTATTTATTGTTAATTAACACGTAGATAATTAGTGCATAATAATTTAATACTTTTCAATTAAAAGTTTGCAATACAACTCAATGTTTTTCTAATTTAAATTTGATAAATTAATGTATTATAAAGAAAACTCGAATGTCAGTAGATAAGGAATGAGTATGGCAAGACTTCCATTTTAAGGTAAA
The DNA here is from genome assembly GCA_949152435.1 of Gastracanthus pulcherrimus. Lineage (NCBI taxonomy): Eukaryota > Metazoa > Arthropoda > Insecta > Hymenoptera > Pteromalidae > Gastracanthus > Gastracanthus pulcherrimus. The sequence continues at coordinate 28,744,371 of OX424574.1, read as the reverse complement.
ATGTTTTACTTTTTTTACTTTTTCTGTAATAACATAATGTTAATCTACTATGTCTTTATTAAATTCGTACATTCATTGCTCAATGTGATGGTCAAACATTAAATTTACCTTCTCAACAACTAGCATTAATTATCATCAATTGTCATCCACTAGTCATCTTATATCATCGACAAGTAAAAAGATAAGTATAATTTAAAACGATGCACATGAAATGATATCAACGTCATAACAAATAGAATAAACTATAGCAATTTATAAGTTAAAATTAAAAAATTATCTTGTCGAGACGAAAAAATTTTAAAAAATTTTCATTGGCAATGAACGTGATAAGCAATTTTCTCGACTAGAAAAGATGGTAGACGCGGAATATAACACGATTTTCATTTATAGTGAGTTGCCCAGCTCTGACAGATAACGATTATTTCTTTTCATAGGCCTTTAATGTTAGAAACGGTGTAATTCCACTTTGGCTTTTTTGTACAAAGTCGCAATTTCGCGTGAGACATCCAAGTAAGAAGCCTGAAATACGTAAAACTCGTTTTCTCTTCTTCTCGCATTATCATATCATGCAATCAATTAAAAACTGTTTCAATTACTCAATTTCTGTTACGATACTTTTTAAGTGAATTTTATCAGTTACAATTAAGATTGTTACATTAAATTAATTTTCTGAAATTTCATTGAAAAAAATAATAAAATTTTACAAATTTAATTCTTTGTATTACCATAGAGTAATAATATTAAAAAATAATTATTTTATGTAAGCTTTTTAATCACTTTTAAAATAAAGGTTAATTTAGTTTTATATGCTCAATAAATAGTTAAAAGCAAAAATAAAATTTGTGTTAAAACAAAGTTAAGATGAATTTATTGTGAACATCCCATTTTTATGGTTAAATATATTTATGATTTTTAAGTACATCTTATAAATGATAGTTCTGTATGGTAACGTGTCGGTATGAAAAGGGTTTCATGCTAGTGACAGATATTTTACATTATCCGTGCATTTTCAATTATCGCAAGTCGTTCTTTCGCCTGCCTGAGTCGTAAGATCCGATTCTCCCCGACCTACTTATACGTCTTCCAATTATCTTATTATATCATGCCTATGCCTTTGTGCGGTATTCATGTCGAGCTTGAAATTTCCGCAATCCGACGCTTTCATAAATCTCATTAATACTTATAAATTAGTGTTTAATCATTGGAAAATCATATTTATAATTTGCATATAAATATGAGCGTGCTTTAAAAAATTAAGGAAAAACCGTAAATTAAGATTTTTCAATGTTCAAATAACATATGTTTTCGAACATATTTACGTAAACTTCATAGGTATCTAGTAAGCCTATATTTGTAAAAAATACCTAGCATTATAAATTTAACACTTTAAAAATGATTTTAGAACCAGGATCTTGCTTTGTGTGATACTCCAGCTACATTTCTATAGTATTGTTTTTTATAAACGTGTCATAGACATCATTTAAAGTAGTTCTCTGCAATTAAAACGATCATTCGCGCTATAAAAAGACTTTGATTGAAAGTAAGAATTAGCTAGACAGTCGCGCAAATTTAAACGCAAGTTCTTGGGTATTATATGGATTCATGACATCATATCAATCAAAAATTCTGAATATAGAGGTGTAGGTTTTCATTTTAAGCATATAATATAAATTAAATCCTTATAACCAAATGATTGTAAATCAATTTTACGTTAATATATTCATATAACAAGCTTCAATAACAAAGTTATAAATGTGAAAAAGACATATTTAGTGAGAACATACAAAGCTTAACTGTCTATAATTACTTTAAGTCAGTACTTATATAGAAAGAAGTTTTTTTTGTACTGTACAATGTAAATGTATCTTTTTAATACATTAAATTATCCTTCGATAAACTATATAGTCCTGAAAAAATACTCGTATACTCTTGCTACTATTCTTATTGACTCATTAAATTTCGCCATTACTTTTTTATTCAAAAACTTAATCTTAATGTGAGTTGCTTTTCATAAATTAAAATTCTCGAGGTCAAAATCACGCTTAATTGAGCGGGTTGGGAAATGTTCACTTTCATGAGTCATTTTGACTCATGAACGCTCTTTTCAACTGAAAGGTTAATTTTTTTTAATATAGAATGAAATATTGTACTCTGTGAAAAAGTGTAAAACTTGGAGATTTATTTATTATTCACTTAAAAAGAGTAACAAGTCATTCTAAAAAAGGTTCGTTTATACGATATAAGATGGTTCTTCCATAAAAACTTTACAGTTACTTTCAAAATTAATATTGTACCCCTGGTAGAAATTAATCTGTTTCATAGGCACAGATAATTATGAGAAAACTACATATGTAAAAATAATATGAAGTTATACCGGAACTTTGTATGAGTTATTGCATAATGTACGTTAAAATAGAGGGTTACTTATGCATATTAAAATTTCGAATTACAAATTAAGCAGTTCAAATTGTTTTGTGGTCAATTTTTAAATCTAATTTTTAACTTTTTAAATAATACATTTAATACGGAAAACCACGAAATAACATTCTGATCCCTTTATCCTACGCCCCCAAAGATCCCACCCCTTCGTAGAAGAAAACCACCTCAATCGCGAATACACGCATACCTAACAACTGCAAACTTCATCGCTCTCGCGCAGTCAGCACGCTCTGAACTAGGCTAAAGCCTCGCTCTTCAAAAAGCTCTCAAACGCCTAATCCAACTCGCCGCAGTTTAACGGCAAAAGGCTGCCGTCACGCGAGATAATCGCCGGTAGACCTACCGCTGCTAATACTACTACTACTACTACCTACCTACACTGCGCCCACTCGAAGGTCGCGCACTCTCGCGCGCGTGCAGCTCGCGCGTATGCGCACAGTGCTGCAGGCCACCAATCGCTTGCAACGAACGCGAAGCCGCTTACTTAATTCTTCCTTCCATTTTAATGACGACTGATCAGTGACAATTGCTCTTCCCCGCAAGATCGATCGATCGAGTACTGGCGAGCGCGGGGCGTGCCCGCGACGCAATCTGTGCACGCGCGCGCGCTGCAGGCAGGCAGGCAGGCAGTAGCGTTCTGTCATAATTAGCGATTAATTGAAGCGCTGCTGCTGATGCAGCTTCTTCGATTGATTGGGACTCGTTTAAGGAGAGCGACTTGCGGATTTGGATTTCGCGAGCTTGCGCATCAGGCATTCGTGCGCGCCGAGAGATGTGCTATCGTTTGTGTGGCAAACATTGGTATTTATGGTTGAACAATGTTTGTAGGTAGATTTGCCATGTTCATTGTAAAATTGAATATTCATTTAACTATTTTTACTATGAGTGTGTACAAATAGTAATAGGATTTATTAATTTGTTTATTTATATATTTATTTATTGATTTAAATAATTAAATGATGAATATTACCGTGTAAATCATTGTAATGGCAAGCCATTATGGTAATTTTTATTGGCAACTAGGACTATTTTCACCATGTATTAAGATCATTTTTACAGTAAAGTTAGAATGCCCCACGTTTACTAATAAAAATGTATCTGTTTCCATTTATACTTTTCCCTGTACACTCGACGGACAAAATGTCTGATTCGAACGATTTGAATTTACTTGTAATCCTCCAATGAGGTTAGCTAAAACGTGCATTCGATCCAATGAAAGTGCAATATTTCAAAAAAATTCAATTCATTCGAATCAGATGTTTTGTACGTGAGTGTACATCGTATGCTCTTTAGATATCACCCTGTATATTACAAGACTTTTTACAAAATAATCTCCCCTAGTTACCTTACAAATATTTCCTATATATTATATTGTACATAACTGATTCTGCACAACCGATTTCTTCAATAACTTGGTATCTAAAGGGGATAAGTCAGACTTACTCAATTCACCAATACATATATACGATAGAATTTAGCTTAATTTTCTTAATAAATACGTATCAGAATCAAATTACCATTTCAGAGTCGCATTACACAAATTTATTGAAAATGAAGATAATGAAAATTTAGTTATAAATTATTTTGTAATTCTATGGACACTTCAATTGTTTATCAGAATCGAAAATTAGCATAATCACATAAATATTCAATTTTTGTAGTAATTCACGTGTTCTACTTATCATTTGTAGTTTATTAATTATTTATAAATTAATTGCATTTGATTTAGTTAATTTAAATAAAAAAATTACTTCAAGTTGAATAACTATTAGTTAAATAGAATAAGTATTTATTTGTTTCGAAAATATTTATTACAATTAACGAACATTTTTCTGTTATTCAAATAAAATACTGTATAAGGAGTAATAAATCAAATTATTTATTAAAATGGATTAAATTTCATCCAAAAGGAATTTTATTTGATTTAAGTAAATAAAGTGTGTTTTTTTCTACAGATTTTTCCTCGATGACAGGTTGATGCATTGTGGGCTTATATTTTGTGATGATGTTGCGCGTCTAAGCTTGTTTTGACTGAGGAAGAACTTTTTCTGGTTTAAATGAGAAGTTTTTATAAAATATGGAAGTTTTTTTATTGAAGTTATGCTTTTATATAATTAATGGAATTAATGTACTGAAATGTTTTTACATGTAATCGAGAAAAATTTATGGTAGTTTTTAAAAAGAATTTTTGAGATTATTTTAAAGTATTATTTAATAAACAAAAAATAAATTAAGGATTATAAATTAAAAACGTTAAAGTACTAAAATACTATTTATTTTTGTTGGATAGTCAATGTCTTAGAAATGACCATTATACATTTTATTGGCAATCAATTTCTATATTGTGAAAAGAATTGCATATTTTATATACTGACTGTTGATTGCGATTTTTTGAATCGCTCGAGTAAAGATTAATTGTTTTTGTACTTTCTTGATAAAATTCACTTATTTCCAATAAATTATATTTTAAGAATCATTTGATATACGTCGAGATCACGTTTTTACGTAACTTTGTAAAGCGTACTTTCAGATTTGTATGTATTAAATGCCATATTTAGTGTATATTTATAAATAATTATTCACTTATTATACTTTAATGACACTAATACTCATTTTTAATCTCCTTACTGAGAATGACTTTTTACGAAGAAAATCCACGTGCCGCTTTAAGCAATTTACATGTTTCTTAATGTCATTCACACAATTCTATTTTTATCATTCATTCTTCACCGCGAATCAGTATATATTTATAGCCTCACTTTCAAATTTATCTAAACGCTAATTTCATTATAAATCATTCCGAAAATTGTTCGCATTAATATTAAAGTTTAATTTATAATTATATCAAAGATTCTAATGAAATTAAAAATTTGTTGAATTTTTATTTGACTATACTGAAATTTCGATGTCGTTCATACGATGGTTGTAGAAGCTGCTATGCCAAGTTTTGACTTGACTGACTGATTATTTTTAGAATCATTGAGAAAAGCTCATTTTTTACTAAAAAGGTTTACTTATATCCCAAAGATTGTATAGTATGTGAAATATTTTGCATAAATAGAAACTTAAATCTTATCAAATTTATCATGAATTAAATTAAAATTGTTAATTTAATAAAAAAAAACATTACCTTTATAAAATAAAAATAAAATAATTCACGTTTTATGAAAGAGCTTCTATTCCACGATTCTCAATTATAGCTCATAGCAAGCATAATTCAATTTTGCTTATTTGAATTTTCATTTTGCGACAACAAATATTTTGTAAATATTAGCTGTTAATAAATGAAAATTCGAAATTATAGTTATAAAAAAATAATTTTCTTGATTCATATTTTCAAATCATATATCTATATTTCTCTGTATTTCTTAAATATGTATATCTGTTATTTAAGGAATATTTTTTATCTGTATTTATTATCAATTCGGTAATTTAGTATGAGTTTAGAATGAAACAGTATTACTATTATCTACTTATTACTACTATCTACCTATCTATCTATATATTTATCTGTCTATCTGTCTATCTATCAATCAATCTATCTATCTATCTATCTATCTATTTATGTACAGAAAAATGTGTGCCTTTTCAAAGTTAAAGTATTATTATACTGAGGGAATCATCAAGATTTGTAAATAGAAACATTTACTTTTTAATATTTATGGAATCCGGTGCACATATTATTCATTTCTAGTTTACAAAAATGCAGTGCCTTCTTAAAAAATAATTTCTTTTTTCTATTTTTAAAATACACATGAAAGTATACAAGTTTCCTTATTATTAGGAATAAACGTAAGTTAAAGTACTCTATTTATGAAATAATTTTAAAAAAAATTAATCATAAAAAAATATTTGTTTAAATAAAAGTATTAATCGTAACAATTGAAAGCTGCAAATATTTTAATATAATCAAATTGCTTTCCCACGAACTCGTGCCTTTAGTACTCGACGCATTGATCATTAGTTAAAAGATGTACATAGTTATCGCATTCAAGACGCTCTGAATTGTCAAAAAGCATATGATTAGCGAATCAGCACTAGGCACTTAAAAATATTTAACACTGTAATTAAATACAGCACGAGTGGCACTGCTTTATGGGGAAGACTGTGGTAAATTATACGGAGATTAAGTTGCACACGTAAGATATCTTGTTTAAAGATGCGCTTTTTAGCCAAGGTTGATAATGCAGTTTAAATATATAAGTATTTTCGGTAATAGCGCGTAGAATCAAGCATTATTGCCGATTTTCTAAATTTTAAAAGACATTTGTCAAAATCAAAACATTTTTCTCTAACATTTACATTGCGCAAAAGTTGGAATGGAATTTCTAAGTTAATCATTGATAAAACAGCGGTTAAAAACATAAACAGGTAGGTCAACTTAGAAATATTTTAACGCCTTGTGAGCTTTAAAAAGTTTTGTTACCGGTTATAGTTATACAGATTTCAAGATATTTTCAATTTTGGAGTTTACTTGTACATAAACGACGGGGATAAGTTGCATATGCATTTTAAATAAGAAAATTTTTAATTTTGATTGTCTTTTTTCATCTTTTCTACGCTTCTTTGGTGACAAACTCTGAAAATTACAAAATTTTCCCATTTAAGATCATGTGCAACTTAACCTCAAGCTTAGTACAAGTTAGCAGTGGGTATGAAGCTAACTTATACAACCGTATTGTTTTGTAAAAGTCACTATACAATAATTTTTAAGTAATAACAGTTAAACTTGAAAAAATTTGAAATAACTACCTGAAAGTATAAGGTCAAAAGTTTCCCAATGCGTAATTCTTTATTTCACTTGATGGTCCTGAAATAAATGTAAACAGTGAAAGTGTACACCCCAGCCCAGCTCTCCCCCACACCTATCAATCTTCCATAAACAATTATCAAAACTCAAATGACTTAACAATGTAAAAACACCGGTCCCCTACCTATGTCAGTACCATCATTCTACCCCAACCCATCAACATCCCTCGCCCCACCAGAAAAGGAAAATCACCCCCAATCCTACTTCAAACGCTCAGCAATCACAACTCAAGTAAACTCACCAGCAGCTTGATCTCCCTCGTCGGCGTCTCGGTGCAGCTATTGCTCCGCCTCCTCCCAAGCACAGGTTTCCCACTGCTGTCCACCTCGATTACCGAGCAGTCCAGCATCGGCGACGACGTCTTCTGCAGCTGCTGCTGCCTCTTCCCTTCTACCGACGAGGATTCCGACACGCTGTTGTTGTTGTTGTTGTTCTTCTTCTTCTTCTTCACCTCCTCCTCCTCCTCGGCCAGCAGCAGCTTATTCGCAGCCGAGCGCAACGCGTCGCACTCGCTCTCGGCCGAGCTGTCCTCGCCGCTGGACATCGCGCGGGCAACTGCAGCCGCCGGCGCGCGGCTCGCGCTCCTACCCTCGGCACCGTCGACGAGGCGGCAGCTGGTGGCGGCGCCGCAGCGCAGACTGCTGCTCTCTTCGCGAGGGGACACTGGCGCCGTGGTTGCGCTGCCGGTAGCGCGGTGACGATGATGGCTGCTCGCGGGCGGGCTCTCGGTGCTGGTATCTACGCTTGCGTGTAAATCATGAGAGAGAGAGAGAGAGTGGTGGATCAATGGGTGTTACCTTTGTTACCGTCGAGGGGAGATTGTGATTTGCGCGTGTGGAGCTCGATTGGGAGGAATTTATTAGTTTTAATCTGTGCTCGCTGATTGCGAGAGTTAGCGGGGTGTGGTTAAGAGAGGGGAATTCGTGGTTGATTGGGGTAAAAATAGGATTGTGGATCTTGGTGGGTATAGGAACGGTTTTCCTTAGCGGTTTCTTAGTAATTTGGTTGAAAATGTTAGCTTTTTGTAGAGAGGAATTTTGTAAGTGCTAAGAAAGCTTGCACGAAAAATGTGATAAACTTGCATTGCTGGATTATCTTTTATAACAAATTCTTTACTTATTGTTAGTAGCTACAGTGTGGAAAATTTTATGCTGAAGAAAGATAATTTAAAAATAAATAACAGTTTTTTTTAAATACACTAGGGCAATAAGTTCAGTTTTGTTTTAATTCACAATTGGTCTATTATTACCAAAAGAATATATCTGATAACAAAATAACATATTAAACAAAAATGCTAGAATCTTCCTAGAAATACCGTTTTATTTCAGGGATATTGCTCTAAATTCTTTTTTTGTTAAATTACTACATTCATTATTAGAAATATTAGTATCTTTTTAATATAAATTATACTAAAAATACACGTTATTGATAAAACTGCAAAAGCGTTTTACATTTGTATGAAAATTCGAAAAACTTAGGGCTATTACCTTATTAATTTATGAATTTATAACAAGAGTTTTGTTAAAAAAATGTATCAGTCTTGCCATGATGATTTTTTTATTGAAGTAAAAGAGTATGTACTTCACCGACAAAAACATTTATTTCTTGATTGGAATGTTTGTATGATGTTAATACGAACACTCGTTTCTTAAAAATGATTTGAATGTCTATCTTTGATAAAATTTCGATGATTGCTTCTAACAGCAAATTGTAGACGAGATTTTTAGAGTGTCTCATACACTCTTTAACAAAAAATCTACTATATTTATTAGAACAACAGAAACAACTACTCTGCGGGAAAATACCCCTCCCAGTATTGAATTAAACTGTTAATTCATAAAATATGTAAATGTAATTAGTATTAAAAATTCAAATATTTTTCGTATTTATCCTGCAAGTTTTTCGTAAACTTTTTAAACGGATAAAACATGTTACGTATTTACAGTGTTTCATATACTCTTTAATAAAAAATCTACTATATTCATTTGAACAACAGAAACAACTACTCTGCGGGCAAATACCCCTCCCAGCATTGAATTAAACTGTTAATTCAAAGAATATGTAGATATATTTTAACATTAAAAAACCAAACACTTTTTGTATTTATCCTGCAAATTGAATTTTTTTTTCCCTTTTTATAGCAGTAAAGGGAAAAACATTTTAAAGTAGGTTTCTGATAAACCTATTACATCGTATTATTAGTTTTTCACTGTATTTATATGTAAGGCTCATTCTTACAGAGAAGAGTCTACCTCTTAAAAGCAAGAAATACATAGGTTCTTTAATATTATAAATGTAAAGATTAAAAAGCGTTTCGGCCTCAAGACGGCCTGTAGGCCTCATCAGTATGACCAGGCAGTCTCTATCATAGACGCGCGTATATTTAAAAAAATAAATAAAAAAAATTTTAACAGTATATTAAAGAAAACAACAAAATTTAATTACTTTTTTCATACCTGTAACGTTTTGTAGAATCAATGTAACACAACGTGGTGAGACCGAAACGCTTTTTAATCTTTACATTTATAATATTAAAGGAACTATGTATTTCTTGCTTTGAAGAGGTAGACTCTTCTCTGTAAGAATGAGCCTTACATATAAATACAGTGAAAAACTAATAATACGATTTAATAGGTTTATCAGAAACCTACTTTAAAATGGTTTTCCCTTTATTGCTATGAAAAAAAAACTTCAATTTGTAGGATAAATACAAAAAATGTTTGGTTTTTTAATGTTAAAATATATCTACATATTCTTTGAATTAACAGTTTAATTCAATGCTGGGAGGGGTATTTGCCCGCAGAGTAGTTGTTTCTGTTGTTCAAATGAATATAGTAGATTTTTTATTAAAGAGTATATGAAACACTCTAAATACGTAACATGTTTTATCCGTTTAACAAGTTTACGAGAAACTTGCAGGATAAGTACGAAAAATATTTGAATTTTTAATACTAATTACATTTACATATTTTATGAATTAACAGTTTAATTCAATGCTGGGAGGGGTATTTGCCCGCAGAGTAGTTGTTTCTGTTGTTCTAATAAATATAGTAGATTTTTTGTTAAAGAGTGTACGAGACAATCTAAACATCTCGTCTACAATTTACTATTAGAAGCAATCATCGAAATTTATTTCTTGGATTTACGAACATATCAAATCTAACCATTGTATTGAGAATATTGATAAAATCATCTTGAATTACATAAAAAAATTGTTTACCGATACTTAACGCTTATTTGACATAAAAGTTTCAAAATTGTCGTAATTAAAAAAAAAGCTGCCAATTCATTGGCACTTACAAGAAGACTAAGAAGACTCAGGGATGCGGGTCCCGAAATTTTCTGTAATTTTCAGGATCATTCACTGGTAGCTGGAAATGAAGCGTAACACCGGTAGTTTTTGTGAATTTGCTCTTTCTCGCAAGATATCAACTATTCTGCTCCAAATATGCATTATTTCATTGAAAAATGGTACGTCTATAATAGTAATCTGAGCCAAAGTTATTAATTGAAGATATCAACCAAAAAGCATGAAAAATCAACGGATTTAAAATACTTCAATTTCCACGAATATTCATGCATTTTTAGTATAACTTTGGCTCAAATTAATATTTTTTATCGTTCCTGGTCTCAAATTCAAGCTCTTTTTGACTACTTTCAGGCAGATTTATTTAATGCAAAAACATGCGGAGTTATGATCACAGCTAAAGGTACCATTTTTTAATGAAAAAATGCATATTCGGAGCAGAATAGCTAATATCTTACGAAAAAGGACTATTCACAAAAACTGCCGGTGCTACGCTTTATTTCTAGCTACTAGTGAATGATCCTGAAAGTTTCAGACAATTTCAGGACCTGCATCCCTTATAGTCTCCTTGTAAGTATCATTCACAAATATTTTAAACACTTTCTTGGTAGAACTTAAAAGTGCTACTTTACCGACAACGCTTTATTAAGAAAAATATAATTTACAAGTTCTACTTGAATTTATGGTAACTCGCTGTTCTCAGGAATAGTTTTATTAATTAAGTAGAATTGCGGTAGAATTTTTAAAGCTATTTCTGAATAAACAAACCAGGAAGTCCCCAATTTTACGATTAGCCGTGTACTAAAATGAATTCATCTTTATAAGTACCGCAATCACAATCTCGTGAGCAATGTTTTTCATATATTTTTTTTCAATATAAAATACAAATCCATATCTTACCGTCCTTCGTATACGTCTGATCCTTCCTCACAGCAACGTATGGCGCAAATACACCGTCCGAGATCTCCATGCAATCGGACGAATTATCGCTACTCGCGATATCAATCGTCGAGGCGTTCTTGGGTTCCGAGGACAATGTACTGCTACCGACGTTGCACGAGTTCACCGTAAACGTAGCCGCTGCAGCTACCTCCACTTTCGCGTCATCCTCCTCCTCCCTCTTCAAATTCGGCGACGAGCTCAGAATCTTCGACTCCTCGGCCGCGTTACACCCCGAGATCTTTCCGAACGAAGGATTCCTCTGCAGAATCCCCTGCGCCACGATCGGCCTCGCCTTCCTCTCCTCCGTGACCTCGATCGTCTGCCTCTGGCTCACCGTCGAATCGGGCAGCTTGAACTTCGTGGGCGCGAGTACGACGGGCTTGCTCGGGACTCTCGCGGGCGCCTTCCTTGCCTCCTCGTCGAGCAGCAGCGCGTACGACTCGTCCTGGATCCCGGGCGGCATCGGCGAGGACTCGTCTTTCTTCGGGGACGGACTGAGGGACGACGAGTCGCTGCTGTTCGAGGCGCATCTGTAGCTCGTCAGCAGCAGCTGGTTCCGCGCGATCGGGGGCGTCTCGAGGGGCTGGAGGATGGTCTTGGCCCTGCAGAAGCCCGCGTACTCGGACTCCTGGACGTCGGGCGTGCTGATGGAGCGTCGCTTCCCGCTGCCGCTCGTCGTCGTTTCCGCGCTGTCCGGCGTCTGCTGCAGGCTATCCACGTCGAAGGACCGATGGTAGACCGACAGTTTTCTGCGGGGCAGGCCCTTCGGACTGTGCACCGGGGTGGGAAAGTACGGGATCTCGGAGGGCTTCGCGGTGTCGCTGAACCTGGTGAATTGTCGATCCAGGTCCGTGAGTTTTTCCTCGCTGCTCGTGACCAGAGGGCTGACCAGGTAGGTCTTCTCGACGGGACGGATGGTCACGAAGCGCGTGTCGAGCTTGCTGACTGTCACGTCGGGGCTGGGACTGCAATCTTTGAACTCGGACTTGAGTGTTTTCATGTCGGATGCGATGCTGCTGCTGGTAGTGGTGGTGGTGTCGATGCGAGGTTTGGGACTGCCGTCGGGACTTTGGACTTTCATGAGGTCGTGGTGTGGACCATCGCCCCTTGCGTTCACGTGGGCTTTGGAGTTTAAGTAGTCGTCGATGTTCTTTGAGGACGGTAAGTTGTTAGACTTCGAGGCCTCGGCTATTAAGGTTAGCCAGTCGGTGGTAGTCTTCGTAGTGAAGATGGATTTTTGTCTGTAAAAACGAGAAAGATTAATTATTTAAGTGTATTACATATATATTTTAGTTTTAAACATTAAACATATTTTTTAACCTTGAAAATCTTTCATAAAAAGAAACGAAATTCAATATTTATCTAATACATTTTTTATTATTAATGGATTTGACACTTATTTTTGCATAGATTCTTGTACGTATAATGGTTGTCCTTATGATAAGCAGCAGTTAAAGAATCGTAAAAATTTTGAGTACCTATGTTGATAAACTAGTGGAACATAATATACATAAGCATACATTATGTGCAGTGAAGATAAAAATAATCTATATGGGCGATACTAAAGAAAGCATATTCGTGTATTTGCTCAATAACTATTTTATAACTTAGATTTCAATGACTAGATCGTAGGATTATTCAATAATAAACATTCTTTTTAGTTTAAGCAACAGTAAATACATAAAAAAAAATACAGTAAGTGACTATTCCTAATTTAGTCTCAAATCGTCATCTTGAGATAATTTTCTTTATTAAAAAATGCTTCTCTTCTATTTAGTAAATTTGGCAGTAAATGTTTCTCTTTAAAAGACATATCTCGAATGTCTTAGTAACAATTTAGAAGTCTAATGTATCTTAATAGTACATTATGTAACAAGGGAATAAAATCGAAGATTATTCCCGTGGTATATATATAAAGCTTTATTCCCGACTTAACTGTGGCCACATTATTGACTTAAAAAGAGGAACTTCCGATAAGTATTGGAATTTATTGAAAATTTATATTAATATAGAAAAAAATAATTTAAAAAAATACATTTGCGGGAAGAGTAGATTTACGGGAATCATATGCTACTTTTGTCCCGCCTTTAAGGTCAATAAAGTGGCCATTACGTTTGAATCAGGAATAATAGTACATTATGTAACAAGGGCAAAAGGTCGAATATTTTTTCCGCGGGTGAGTTTACTAGCACCCGACGAAAAAATTGACTTTTTTCTCGAGTTACATATAGTACTTTATGCAACTGTGGCCACTTTTTTACTTGGAAACCGGGACTAATGGACTGTTAAAAGACAATAAAAAATCAGGGTTATTGGTAGAACTTGATGAAATAAAGGAATTTTGACTATCTTCTAGTGAAGTCAGTTTTTTCCCTATGGAAAAAAGTGATTTGCAAGAGAAAAGTAACTTTTTAAACATTTTTGCGGGTAAAAAGTGTAATTTTGGTCTCGCTTTTCAGGGAAAATAGTGGCCATTTTCGTTCAGATGGGCATAAAATAATTTATATTGTTCCCATTATAAAATTTTCATAAGAAAAAATGAATTACATAAAATTTACGCAGATTTCAATAAAATGTACGCGTTGTCAGAGAATTGCCCATGCGTAGTTATAAATATCTCACGATATAATGTATAAATATATTGTACTTTTAAAATATTATTCAATTTGCCTTGACAAGGGTAACACTAGCGCCAAATGTAATATAAAATCCTATAAGGTGGACGGCCTTGGAAGCTTTAGAATGATGGTAGAATGCATTGCAGGGATACGGAAAATCAGGATTTCGGATTTTATTACGCTACATAAAATCATGAGATATTTTTAATAAATGAGAAAAGCGATAAAAAAAGCTATTGGTTCCTATCCTTACAATTCATTTCACCATAATTATCCATTTGCAGAGTCGTCCACAATGAGGTCATGGGAATTTAACATTATACTTGGCTAGTATTACCTTTACCAAGGCGAATAAATAGTTTTTACAATTGTTGATATCGTATCAAATTTCTTATCGTATAATTTAAAAAAGATTACAAAAAATCCTTAGAAACATAGAACCCGATATATATTGAAAAATAATATTATGAAAAGTACAACATACAATCATATGAAAATAAAACTATGAATTAATATAATCTCATTTTGTAATAGATTTTATCTTATTCTAAACACTTCAATAATCAAATGCAGGTAGTATTAAAAGTGTACTATTATTTTAATAATATTTTATTGACACATGAAACAAATTTACTTTTCATCTACGTTGACTATTGTACAACCATCTCGTCACATTACTATTATTTCATGGCCCATTAAAACAATCAATGTGCACAAGAACCTACACCTACAAAATGCATTACCTATAACACACAACGACTCTACCATTAAAAAATTAGCAATTAATTAACATACTTTGGATATCGCACCGGCGGCCGGTTGACCGTATCGCCATCCACCTCCTCGTCCGTCCCTTTGATCTCGATGATCCTGTTGAGCGCCTCGACGATCGGCACGATGATTTCTTGCTCGCGCGCCTGCCCCTCCGCCTCGTCCCTCTCGACGATGAAACCCGCAGCTTCCGGCTGCTGCTGCTGCTGCAGCGGAGACGTTGATCTGTCGCTTCTGTCGTACTGCGGCTGTATTAGCTTGCTCTCAGCGATCGATGTCATCGACGACGTCACCGAGCCGATCAGATCGCTCTCGCGTTTCTCCGAGCTGCGTGATGCCGGACAGTCAATTAACAGTTTTCCTCGTGCGTTATTCATCGGGCGATGGGAATATTATAGGTTTTTGCAGGGTTGTAAAGAGAGGCATTACGAGCTTGATGGAGGCTAATTAACATTGTTTGAGATCGTGGGGAAATAACGTTTTGTTAGTATTACAATGTTACGCGGTGAGAATTGGATCATTTTATGTAAGTATTTTGTTGCTTCTGCAGGATTGATTTGTTAGTTTTACAAGAATATTTGTCAAATTAAATTAACATATTGTTAATATCTATCAACAGATTTGTACGTGTCAATATAGAGGGATTTATATTTAAGAATAAAAAAGAGATTGAAATAGATTTTAAATAATTACCGGCAAGATGAACAGATATAGTTTGTAAATTAAATAATACCAACAACCTTTTTAAATTCATATTTTGTATGACTCATCAGCTTTGTAATAAAAATAGTTTTGGTGCTGTCTTGTATTATATGCTAATAATGTGTAATAAATAAAAAAGAATATAAATATTCTTAATTTTTATTCAAGAAGTTTCTGATGCATCATCGTAATATTTAAGAGAACGTTGTGTCACCTTTTGGAGATACATGATGCGATAATTTACTGCAACATGGAAAACTTTTACATCATTTTATCACGGTAATAAAATTTAAAAAATTGTGTGTATGGTTTGTTTTGTGGTCTCATCTCGCAGCTACATTCTATATATGTATGCGAAAAAACACTTGCATGTATACGTATGTTCGCTTTAAATAAAAACAGGATCCCGGACGTAAAGTTTACCCTGTCGCCAAAAGATTTCGTGTATGAAAAACGACTCCGTTATTCATTGTGAAATATTCAAAACACGTATTGCATGTGATTATAATAAATGTAGCATTCATTGTTAATTTGATCACGAACACAATAAGAAAAAATTGGATTAAACCATTATGACTAAAAATTTATATTTTCGTTATCCATTTATATCATTTTTACAAACTCAGACGATACATATGATTTATTCGTACTTGGTAGCTACATGTAACACTACAACTTGAGACTAATAAATACCAATGAACTAAATTAAAATCACCATCAACAACGCACAGATATTGAAGTTGATAGTCGGAAAAGATCTGGAAGTAGCAGAGCAACGGAGCATGTTCCTTCGCAGCCATAACTCAACATTCTATCAAACCAAGAAGAAAGCCAAAAATATAGCAATAAGACAATATAAACACAGAAACACGAGTTTTCCCCCGCACTATCAAGCGGTCAAGAACACAGGTAACGCCGGACTAGATAACGCACTCTCGCGCGGAACACCTACAACACCGCACCGCGGGTTCGTCGCTAACCAGATTCTTGCGTAACGCGAGTAGAGCGCGCGCCTGTTAGCATTAAACGCAGCGCGCCGATCCATATAACAAGCGGTTATTTCTCCTTATTTTTCTTCCAAACTCGCCGCACGGAGCCGAGCAAGGCCGGCGAGCGAGTCGCGCTATTGTGCTCTTTTGAAATGAGAATCTCTTTTTTTTTTCTGAGACTTGAACGACTATTCGGAAGTGTATAATGTTCGAGTTGACGGCGGAAGGATTGTGTACCCTGGCGGGAAGCTAACATGAGTCTATTAACGTGTAAGCATGATTTTTATTGAGAAATAGGTAGAATTTGCTGTAAATCATTATTAAATGTAATCTGCTGATCTCGGATTAAAATATGTTCTTGCAACAGCTAGAAATAATGGGCCTCCAAGATATACGTACAAATAGCAAATAGAAATGACCAGACATGGTAAGACGTGTCTGTATCGATGTAGGTAGTTTTTACTGTTAATTGATTTTGATCACATTTTTGTCAGCATTCCCCAGAACAAGGTAGCTAATTTTTTTGTAATTGCTGATGCTTACGGTTTGAGCAACTTCGCAATATAAGAATGTATACGACTACTTTTTTTGTAATGGAAAACATTCTATCTAACAAAGCCTTTTTAAAACACTATTAGCAAGAATATACTTCTGTGGGTGAAAGGCATAACGACATAAGTCGACTTTTTATGTTTTTGTGTTATCAAGATTTAAAGTTTTTATTTTCCATTTAAACTAATGTTAAAATAATTAAAAGAAAAAAACAGAAGTATAATATAGTCACTTATTTTTACATTTTCCTGATTTTTTGCATTTTTATCTGCGAATATATTACGTAAGAATACCAAAAACGCTCTAAACTCAATTATCAAACATATTGGACTTATGTCATTATGTCGGGAACCCACAGACTTCGTATCGACTGTCGATAGTGTAAAGTTACATATTATTAACAAAAGACTTTGATTGTAATCATATTGTTGGTTTATTTATGATAACACTACAAAACAACACATTACAACATTTTACTTGAACGAATGAATTCTTTTTCAATTTATAGGGAGAGTTTTTGGTTCACAACTATCAACAACTTATTTCAAGATTGTTTTTCTTGGTTTAAATTGTCCTTCTGAATATGAGCAAAATGTGTAATACACTCTTACATTATATTATTATATACAAAACAAAAAGCATTCAAAGAGTTATTTGACTTTTACTAGAACGAAAAGTCACTCATAAAAGAGTACAATGTATTTCGTTGTTATCAATACGCACTCTGCAGAGAGTGAGCAAATCATCCTTAACATTTTTTATCAAAAATTGTCCTACAAAGAGTGAAATTCTTTAATGAGTCAAGTATTTATACTTTTGAAGAAAGAAATACAATCAACTTAAAATGTCACTTGTCAAATGTCACTTTTACAAAGAGTGATATTTATAATGTAATTTTCCCAAACATTCACACGATGAAAGTCAAAACCTGTTAAAAAAATCACACTTGTTTAGAAAAAGCTAAAAATAATAAAGATTGATAAAGAAACCTAATAAAAGAGATCTAATAAAAAGAGTGAAGAAAATAGTGCTAAGAAAATCGGTGGTACGTCTCTATCGAGTCCTCCGAGACCTTCATGCTCGATGATGCAAACAATCGCAGTGGATGCGAGCAACACATGTGTCGCCTGGACTAATTAGAGCTCCAACAAGTTGCGACGTTTGGTTTTCACGCCACCTGACGCGCCGAGCGAACATTGCGCGCGAGAATCAGAGCTTTTGAGACTCGATTTGCCGAGCATTTGATTGAATCTTCGCAGGGTATCATTATTACCTGGACGATTACGATTTATCCGAGTGCATTATTGTGGCTAAAATGAGTTATATATTAGAGAATCTGTATATTATTGAGGTGTTGTAAGATACGATATTTCATTGAAACTAGATATATTGCGATCAAATAACGTACATTCGACGTGGAAAATATCTGGTCGAATGCGTTGGAAAATTTTTAAAATCTTCCAATGAGGTTAGTGAAAACGTACATTCAATCCAAATTCAATCCAATGAAATTGCAGTATTTCAAAAAAATTGAAACGCATTCGACCAGATATTTTCCACGTCAAGTGTATCAATAAATGATCATCCAAAAAATTCTTATATTAAATTTCAATATAAATCCCTGGTGACGTGTGGTCAAGGTTTAACGTATTACTTTTAGAAAAGTCTTAATTATGCAAAATATCATAATTACTTATGCACTTTCTTAAAATTCTTAAACTTATCTTAGGCTCCGCACTTGGTCCAGATTATGAATTTTAGATACGAAAGTGTTAATTAAAAAATACTTTTGTTTTATGTGTACATCATAAATGTAAAAAACCAGGTGTCAGGTCGGTTATTTTTAACAAGTTCGGGTCGGGTACTAGACTCTCTTAGTACTCGAAAAATGATCGGTTTCCCGAGAAAATTGGGCTATACCCAAATAAATAATAAAAGTATCCCTAAGAAGTCAGGCAGCGGAAAATCGCGAAATTTGCTAGTATTCGTGAGAAACTTATGAAAAGTACTAGTCTTCGCGGTGAAAATTCAAATCTGTTACTCTTTGTGGTCTATGCAAAAGACGTGCTAGACTTTGTAAGGGCTATCGATATTTTCTTAGTATTATAATATGTTAGCTAATAATAAATGTTGTGAAATTCGTGAGCATTATACTAAATGAAAAACCGTTCGTGAACTGGTGTCAATGTTCTCTTGATTACTTAAAATTCCTGTATAGTTTAGTATTTTTAAAACGTTTATTTAAATTTAGCGCATAAGACAATATATGTGATGCTAACTTCTTGTATTTTACGACTTGATATTTACCAAACTATTTTTGTCCAGCCATATGCAAAGAATTTCTTTTGCAAATTTCTTTAAAAGTTCATTCATTTACAAAGGAATGCCCTGGAATGCAGAAAAAAAAAGTATATCAAGCGGAAATAAACAGATAACTCTATAGTTCCATGCCAATTACTCTTAATGACTCTTCGAAAGAAATAAAGGAAAAAATAATTAATCATAAAACGCCACGAAAGAATATAAACATGTTGACTATAAATATAGTAAATGGAAAAAAGGTTATCTTGCGCCCTTGGATTTTTTAACAAAAAAATATTTTGTACTCAAAAAATGTGTAGGAAACCGTCCATTAATAATGGTCTGGAAAGTAGTAACTGGGTGGGATAAATGGCTAGTTCCTTTTTGCGATGAGACACCTTTTTCTCATACGGTACATAAAATTGTAGATTTTTTTACGTACTTTAAGACGAATGTGCCGGATTTTGCCGCAGAGTTTATTTTCGATGCGAAAATTGCAACTTTTGTTGCCGTTTATTGGTTGGTAAAGTGGCCATATGGATGCATTGTAAGGCAAAAAGCAATCGACGCCGATAAAAACGGCGGTTCCTTCTTCAAAATTCCTAGGCCTACTAATCACAAAATATCGACACCAAGGCGAACGCTACGGCACCATATAGTTAATTAACACATAAAGGAATTCTCTGCTAGGCTAGTCTTGACTTTCTGAAGCTCTTACTATACGACTTCACCATAAGAACTTTTGGTGGACACTTTACCAACACTATTGGTAAAGTGGCCAATTTTTAACTATTTAGAACTTTTTTAATTAAAAATCGGAGAGTAAATCTTTTTTACAAAATAACTCATTAGGTATTAGAGTTAAAGCTTCAAATAATATGTCTCAATAGTACCCGAAGCTTTAAAACCCGATATATATCTACCGGGAATCGAAAGTTCCTTTAGGTGGCTACATTACCTACACCCCCCTTACGTATAGCTATCGAGTATTTTACATTCTGTATAATTTCTATGATTATTTACTAAGAGTCACGTGAAACATGTCATTTTATAATTTTTGATGTATCAAATATTATTTCCTTTAATAAATCTAAGGGCAGAAAGAGACTAGCGCTTTATCTTATTTACTATATTTATAGTCAACATATATCTATGCATTTTTGGCGCCTTAAATTTCAGTTGTTGTCATATAAAATCTAATTTATAGTATATATTATTCTTTATATTTATTATAAATATATATCTACTTTCTATTCTCTTGTTTTGATAGACTAAGTAATCGGAACATTTTACACTTAAATTGCCACATGCAAAAACACACTTCTACATCCAATATGAATATTAATTAAACTCAAATAAAAACCTTGTAGGAATATAAATATATCACTGCGATATTATACGCAGTGGAATCGTATGACTTTAACTTAATCGTGTTGAGAATTTTAATTCGTGAATCTCTTGCTGATGCAATATTGAAAAATGTCCAATTGTTACAATAAAAAAAAAATTAGATATACCAAACAAGCAACAAAAAAATTGAATTCATTTAGATACATTATTTCAAACTACGCGTAAAATTCCGCTTTACACAACCTTAATTTCACCAAGTGAAAATCCCTCTCCGAGAAATAGAACTTACTTAAATTGCTGTGTCTCATTTAAAACAGTAAGTTTATTCGCAATTACGCACTATTTACGATGAATGAAATACCATTAGAAAAAAATGAATGAATATTTTCTTGTCTATATAGTCACTAAACGACTCTTACCTGAGAGGATTTGCACTTTCACAGAGTGAGATCATACTCTTTCTAAGTAAAACAGTAAAATCTAATGTACTCCTAGGGTGATTTTTCGCTCTCGGGAGAGAGAAAAATTGAAAACTAAAAGAACATCATACTTCTATTCCTTGAATGGGTAAAATTTAATATAAAAAAGGTTGATTATATTTTCTCTTATCTAGAAAGCGAATCTTTTGAAATGAGGAAATTTTTACTTGCGAAAATTCCGCATACATGTACAAAGAATACATCGTTAACCCGTTAAGGGCGCATCTCGTAGGAATAATGTTAATTTGACGGTATTTTTCTACTAGAGTTTCGATGTTGATTATCTCTAAACGGTTAAGACGACATAGATCATCACATCTAAGTTAGCCTTTTCAAGATATTAAAACGAAAAACTTAAAATTACTTAGAAAGTACAAGAAAATAGACAACAATGATTGTATTTTCTCTTTGAAATCCTTTTAAAGATTAACTCTTTAATGCTGAAACCATGTTATCACTGTTTAGGTATGTATTTATTGAATATTTTATTTTAATATGCATTGATTTAATTATATCAATAGTTATTTTCACAAAAGGCGGTCATATTATGCTTTATGAAGTACAGAAAAATGTTCCAACATGCACCAGGGCGTAGTTGTTCGTCATTTTTAAAAAAAACTGCAATTTCAGGCATTCAGAACCATAAGGAAACAAGACCATTTTAGAAATTTTGCAAACTATCACCATTAATGGCGTAACAGAGCGAAATTTTGTAAATGTAATCACTGCAAGTAATACTTGAATATGGTATTTATCAATTGCATAGTTTTAGATTATGTTAAATCCCTTACTATCAGCACATACAGAGAACCTTTTATTTCATTTAATTTTTAATTTTGAGAAAGTATATCTCTTAAACGCTGTTGTTTTTTATAAAGACAACAACGTTCCAGAGAGATATTTACTAAAAATTAAAAATTCAATATATAAGTGGTTCCTTGTAACTGCCGGTGACGGATGGCTTTAGCATCACCTTAAATAAGAGAAACATTGGCCTGATTTATAAAAAGTGTCAAAATTTTGACGAACGTTTTCTAACTTTCGAAAATTGACTGATTTTGTTATGAATATGAATGCATAACTTTTTTCTCCCTAATGGGTGGCAATGGCTTAATTATTACACAAACTTCAAGATTAAACCGGTATAGAAGCTTCTCACCAAGAAAAATATCTCGTCCTTAACGAGCTACCGAACTATACTTCCATCAAACCAAAACCAAAGTGCGCACAATTTATCCTCACATTCAGAAAACCAAACGGAAGCAATGCACAGCCGGCGCAGACGCGTATTCCGCGCTCACTTCCAGTTCCGATCAGCCGCTCCAGCGATACGGTTCGATGCACTTCATCTTCGCTCGTATGTATCTTTCGTACTCTTTTATCGTTTGACTATTCAGCGGCACTTGTGTATCACGAGGAGAACGAGTTTCGAGTTCCCCGATGGGCCCGAAAAACGCGATCGGCACACGGTCGTGGCGGCGCGTGCGAGCGTCGAGCGCAGACTGAGAGAGCGAGAACGACAGTCGTGCATCGTGTATAATACGACGTGTTCTCGAGCGCCGGCCGCTGACTATGGAGGGTGGATACACCTTGGCGCCCGCTACGCGCGCCGTAAAGTGAGCGATGCTGACAATGGGATGGAATCTGTAGTGTGTACGAGGAAACAGTGGTTCACGATTTACTTCAAGCTACGAATCTTTGCATTTGTAGGTTTCTCTTGATTATTTTTGTTGACTCGTTGAACGAACAAATTTTTTTATTTTGAAGAAGATATTTTGCGTATACAAATTGACGTTTAAATGAACTGTGAGAATTTTCAGAACCTACAGCAACAAGAATATTGTTTAGGTACTTTAAAAATCTTTTGAATTTTTAATTCGTTTTTAAATAATGTTAATTTACACAACTTTGTCATTTTTTTACCAATAAAATTATTGTTTTTTGAATATTTTTATATTTTAACGTTTAATGGGGAAATATCGTGTAAAACGCAAAAACGGGAATAAAGAGATTTTTCTGTTGAAATTACAGAAATCATTAATATCAGCAAATGTATTAACAACAATTGAAGAAATTAGTAATAAATTGATTTCGGAAAATTTTTCACTTTGGTAAAATGATACCATAGGAACCTTGAAAGATACATGTTTTAAAATGAATTTCGGTAATTTCTCTTTTGCAATGCATTGTTATGAATACTTAGGAAGCATATAAAAACAATTATACCGAGATAAAACCAGTTTTTAATGCGACTGTTTCAAAAACATAACACAGTGTTTTGAAAAAATGTGATAAATTAGATACACAATGTAGGAAAATAATTTAAAATTAAAATAGTGCCTGATTAAAAACTTAAACGAAGTACCTACAAGGTCTTAATTTACGTTAAATGAGATTAATTCGTACATAAAAATGCATTTAACGTTATTTACAAATTTAATAGAGTTATCAGCTTGAATGCACATTATGTTTTATGATTTTTAGTATAAATAATGATCAAAATTATCATAATTTTGTATTTTGGAATAACATTTAGCAATGTAATTCGTAAGAAAAACGTTATGTTCTTTTTTTATATATGGTGTATTCTGAGCGTAAGACCTTAATTAAAATGACAAAAATATATGAGATATAATTAAAGTAATTTATTTACGTTTCCTTATTTCGAAAATTGTACGTGAAAGTAGATACTTTAATCTGTTGCCACAAATTATAATTACTTGAAATATATTTAGCGGTAGTAAATCTTATCTGGTAATAAATGTATATTTTGAATCAATGTGTAAAATAACCAAGACATATAAATTGTTATATTGTTCATGTATATAAACAAAAATATAGATATATGATCTCAATATATATAGTCATTAAATTTTTTTTAGAAAGCTAAACGTATTTTTAGCACATTTATAACAGTTCTATTTGGTGATTTCAAATTTCAGATTCAGGCTTTCACGCGATTTTTAACATGCATTCAATAAAAAGCATCCTTCGCCGTAAAAATGTTTAATAAAAAATTGTATATTTAACCGACTTTATTTCTATCAATATCAACTTTGTAAATCTTAATTCCTGCTTAAATCAATATTCGCAATTTTATTTATTAATTATTATTATTAAATTATTTATAATTTAGCATTGCGCAATTCATCAGCGAAATCAAAACACAATTGAAGAAAAAGCCGATTCCGATTCACAAATGATCACGACTTATATACGCCAAAGAGCCACGCAATTCTTACCACAAAGTAAGTACACATACCACCTATTCCATATCAAACCGAAAAATGCGAAAACGCCGTGTACGACGACGACGAAGAAGACGACGAGAGAATTTCGACAGTCCGACCACCGTCAAATTGCATTACCTATATATAAGAAAACCGCACGGAATTCCAGAGTACCGTCGCGACCGTCGACCGTCTACGTCGTCGGTTGCAGGCAGGCACACATCAGGCCAAGCGGCGAGGAGATGTAAATCAAGTTCGCACGATTGGCATCGAAGGTAGGTACACGCGGTCGCGAAAATCGGATCAAGGCCTCGAAAATATAAGTAATATGCGTGTGTGCGCGCGAGTGCACGCGGCTTCCTCTCGCTCTCTGTCTCTGCGCTGGCCCTCTATTATAATACTCGCCGCAAGATCTCTTTCGACCTTTTCATGTGATACGGCTGTAACGACAAAGGAATGGAGTGCGAGTTTATGTTTAAGGGGACGAGTTGGGTGTCAATTTGTTTACTCTGTTTTGTTTAAGATGCGCGTTATAAATAAGGCGCTTAGATGAAAAAGATTTTAACCAAAGATTAGCTATGATAAGGTATATAAAAAGGTGTAAAAGAGACTATAATTAAATGAAAGTTGGTCCGGTTTTGTGTGGCCGGATTCGATTATCGATCGACAACAATACAGACATAAATATTGAGTATGTATGTAAAAAATGAACAAAAGCTCGGAACATGCTACAAGTTCTTTTCTTTATACAGAATGACAGCCCTTGACGCGAAATTTCAGCACAATCCAAAACCTTCTTTTTCCTCGATGTGACATTGCACACAAAGTTAAGGAGAAAGAAGCTAAATTAAATAATTATATAGATGAATTCGTATTCTTATTTATGATTTTAGACTAATATTTTGAAACTACGGTTGATAGACATAAAAATTAAGTGTTAAAATAACTAAACAAATTTAATGATTATTATACACGAAGCAAATTCTAAGTACATTGAAATAATGTAAATCAGCATTTTAACTTGATTTTTTATTTAGGTTAACGTTAAATAAGAACTAATATTATCAACGTTATTTTTCATGCATTTTCATTTCCTACGATAATGTAGGTTTTGATTTTGCGGAGACCCTTCTTAATTGAAAAAAAAATTTTACATTGTCCTTGATAAATTTTCTTTGGCGTATGAGACTATGACAATTCAACAATCTTTTCACTTGATTTTTGTACACAAAATAGCTCATTACGAAAATGAAAGTCCTTCATACACTTCAACACTTTATTTAAAAAAGGTTAAGAAAAAACTGGAATACAATATAAAAAAGTTAAGTTAAAAACTTTTATTTCACGAAAAATTGACATTGCTTGGTTATTTTAAAAAATATATATGTAACGTTTGGAGTTATAGCTTTGTTCTGGGGAAAGGTATGCCGTAAGTCATACAACTGTGCACATATACATGCATTATAAAGATTCTCCTGGATATTTTTGACTGAAGAAATCTGAGTGGTTTTAAGATAATTACTTTCGTGTGTTTTTTGAGATCAGCGCAAATATTTATGACCGCGATAATAAGCTGGTAGTGTGGCATCGAAATCGTATAGGTATCGTACGTGCACCTTGCCTTTCTGAAGTAAGCGAGAATTCAATAGTGTTTCATTTTTACATACATAAGATTAAGTTTTACGATGCACGGGGGTAATGTATGGTGTATATTTGAGGTTTTATGTAATTATGTATTAATGCTTTTTCAAAAAAGGAGCGATATTGTTATGGCCAAAAGTTAATACAGTAGAACCCTGTGATATCGCCGCCGATGTAACAAAATGAATTTATATTAAAGCAATAAAAATAAAAAATAAAACATATTTTTCTGTTTAAACACACATATAAGAATGAGTAGATTGCAATTCAACTAAAAATTATATGAAAATAAATATAGTTTATTAAATATTACAATAGTTTTGTTATATATCGCTCGGCGATATAACAGAGTTCTACTGTATAGCATTAAGTATGTTGTTAGTTACATATGTGTCTAAAATGTTTTAACAATTCAAATAGTCCAATTTTCTAACTTCAGTTTTAATAAGAAAGTAATTATATATATATATATATATATATATATATATATATATATATATATATATAGAAAAATTAAATAGACATAGGAATTATGTTAAAAAAATATTTGTACTGCTGCAACTTAGTACAAAGGTTTAAAGAACTTAATAATACACTAGGT
Source organism: Gastracanthus pulcherrimus (assembly GCA_949152435.1). Classification (NCBI taxonomy): domain Eukaryota; kingdom Metazoa; phylum Arthropoda; class Insecta; order Hymenoptera; family Pteromalidae; genus Gastracanthus; species Gastracanthus pulcherrimus. Next base: position 28,717,639 of record OX424574.1, on the reverse strand, counting down.
TGACACGCAAGAACTAAAGGCTTGAAAAACAAGCAGATTAATAAAAAAAATAAAAATTTTAGAATGTTCAGTGGGCCATTGATATATAGCCGCTACGTATGGCTGATTTTCCACAAAAATTGAAAATTGTATCCCTGCTAGTGAACTTTTATACAATCTAAACTAACAAAATATTATTTAATATTTTTTTGAGTATTGTATCAAAGCTACTATATCTAGCAAGTACATAATATAAAATTTTTGTGAAAAATCATCCATATTGAGCGTCTTTTATAACGAGAGTCTACTGCACCGGTTTATCGTAGATCTTGTCCAGTTTTTATTGTTAATATCGATTTTAGTATCAACAAAGTTTTTTTATATCGAATACTGATAATGTATATACACCTAAAGGTTAAGGAGATGCTAAAGCCACCTGTAACCGATAAATACAAGAAACCACTTTTCTCATTTAATTTTCAATTTTTAGCAAATATCTTTATGAAACGTTATTGTCCTCATCAAAAACAACAACTTTTCAAAGAGATACTTTCTCAAAATTGAGAATTCAATGAAATAAGTGGTCCCCCGTATTTAACGGTGACAGGGGGTTTAGCTTCACCTTAAAATAACTTTGAATATGGCGGGGATATTTCAATACTTGTTACCTGAGATTATACCTGATATATATACCTACTAATATCTAACATTTCAAAAACCCAGTTAACACGAAGCAAAATGCCCCGCCATATTAAAAGTTATTTTAAACGTTGGGTGTACGATATAAATATATATAAAATCAATGCTGTAATATGTTAGACAAAAAAATGTTGCAGGAATGTCGTAGGAATATTTCAACGTAGCTGTGATATTGCGGATAAGTTGATATATTGCAGCTACATTTCTGTGATATTCCAGTATGATTTTCAAGATTGCAGTATTGCAGGAATCTTTCTATAATATTACATTACGATATATCTCATTGTAATATTGCAGTGATATTCTTGCAACACTGCGCAATGATAATGTAGAACGCAAGATTGCTGCAATAATTCTACAATATTACATTGTGATAAATCACATCGTAATATACGTCGTACATTACTGCAATATTGTTATGTAACAAATCACATTGCAATATTACATCAATATTATTACTAGTTTACAGGATGGTATTGCTCGATGCATGTCATATTAATATTGCCAAAATATTTCCATAATATGTCACTGTGACAAATCACATTGAAATATATGCGAGATATCCTGTAATATTGTTATGTGACATATTGCATGGAAATATTACAGTAATATTCCTGCAAGTTTACAGAATTATTTTTCTCCATGCATCTCACATTAATAATGCCGAAATATTTGTATAATATTATACTGTTACACATCACACTGAAATATATGCGAAATATTCTGTAATATTATTATATGGCGTATTACTTTAAGATATTGCAGCTATATTCCTACAAGATTACGGAATGACATTACTGGATACATTTCAAACTAATACTGTGGAAATATTTCTACTATATCATATGTCAATAAATCAGTCATCATTTGTTTAAAGATAACAGTTTAATGGTATCGTTTTATTTTGCCAGAAATCTTGACTATAACGGTAAAAATTTATTAATAATGTAGTTAGTCAAGATTTACGTAAAACAAATCGAAAAAAAAACCGATTAGTGTCATTGTACATTATTTGAAAGTCAATTTTCTCAAGATTGCCGCTAGATGGCGCTTTGGCATTTTCTCGCAAGTGCTAAGATTCGCCTTTAGTTACTATATAAGGACGGTTCAAACATTACGATATTGTGAGTCATCCCGAAGCTGCTGCGAATGAACGATTATTGACAGGCGTTTATTACATGTATATTACTAATTCTAATAATGGTACTAGCATTACGGCGAAATAAAAATAATAAAAACTGAAAATGATATATACTTTTAATAAAATAATAATAATATTGCTGGAATATTACTGAAATATTACCCACTATTTCCAGTATTATTCTGAAACGATAACAATATCACTGCAATATTTCCCGTTCTCACCGCAACAACTAAAAATCCATAATAATATTGTTGTAATGTTACTGAAATGTTGCCTGATTGTCAGCAAAATATTGTACTGTTATTCCCCGTAATATTCCTGTAATAAAAACGCCGCGAACATTAAAGGTTGCTACAGTATCACTGCAATATTACTGCTATATATCAAAGGAATATTTAATATTGCGTGTACTGTTATTCCCCGTAATATTCCTGTAATAAAAACGCCGCGAACATTAAAGGTTGCTACAGTATCACTGCAATATTACTGCTATATATCAATAGTACATTATGCATCAAGGGAGTAGAGTGGGCAATGTACGCACTGTGTGACGTTGCCGACCTCGCTTCGCTCGGTCGGCATTTCACACAGTGCATGCTTGCCTACTGTACTCCAGAGGTGCGTATACTACTTTTCACCACACCCCCGTAAAGAAATGACTGTACGCATCTCAGCAGGCCGTACAGTACCCCATGCTCTGCCTAGAAGTAAAGTGACTTGTGTACGCGCGACGCGCTGTTTTACCGCTCGAGACGCAGTCGAGAGCGGAAAAAGGCGCATCGCGCATGCGCAAGTCACTTTATTCCCTAGGCAGTCCATGCGGTACTGTACGGCCTGCTGAGAGGGCGTACAGTCAGCACTTTACGCGCAGTGTGGTGAAAAGGAATATTTAATATTGCGTGTAGTACTCATGTGATATTGCTGCAATATTGAGTACTATGTGAGAATGAAACAAATAAATTTGTTTTTGTGACCCACGCTGATCAAACAAGACTAAACTTTAGTCAAAAGATGTTTAGTCCCCCTAAACTTTCAGGTATCATCCGGATGATACCACGTGTTTAGAGGGGCCTAAACACTTTAGTAGCTTGATATGTGTAAAATAGGTCATACATATGTTTTTAATTTTCTAATCTAACAGGCCCACGTTTGCGCCGTGTCGAAAAATGGCACACTTTAGTACCGCTCTATAGGTATAAGAAAAATTCGTAATCCAGACATATGTTACAAAAAATATGGTGTCCATCACGGGCGTGTGAGTGTTTTTGATCGAGTGTGTCAAAACATTCGGTCAAAAAAGACCCACTTTCGCCCTTGGTACACAATATACTATTTTAAATCAATGGTTAAATATTTTTCATGTTTTGATAAAAAATATATAATTAGACTTCGTTAATTTAATAAATTACATTTTGCCTACTCCATTTATATAATATTTCAAATAAATACTAATAAAGACACGTAAATCTCAATACCAAATCCAATGAAACTGTGAATGCATCGCGTACGAAAACCCGTGAATGTCCACCGCGCCAGCAAAGTCGAAAAATCGCTCTAAAAATAAAATCAGCCAAAAGGAAGGCGCGAAGAAGCGTAAAAATCCAATAACCCCGAGAATAGCCACCGCACTATGGCTGCTGCAGGCGACACATCCGATAAAAAAGATCCGGGCATCGCGTCGCGCCGTCGCGCACTATATAAAGTACACAACCCAGCGCCGACGATACACGCCACGCATATACAGGTATCACACGCATTCAGCAAAAAGGAGAATAACCGGAGTAGTAGCTATATACATAACTCGACTGTCCGCTGCGGTGCAAAAAAAAAGCATGAAAATGTCGCAAGTCGCCGGTGCCGAGCGGCGCGGCGCGGCAAAAGGTCGCGGCGCAACGTTTATTTTTACGAAGATCGCGGAAGGCCGCATGCTCGCGCGCGTCTATATGCTCGCGTTATAGGTACATTATAATCGTCGCGGCGCACTGCTGTAAATACGCTATTTTTACAGGGGGGGAGGGAGGGAGGAAGGTGAGAGCTGCTCGCGAAAAGAAGGAGAGAGGCGTTATTATATGTGACTCGGGGAACGAGCGAAATACACCGTGTCTCCGCGAGCGGCGCCGAGCCTTGATCCAAATACTTCCGATTCGGATTGCTCATCGTGCAGCGGCACAGCTCTCGTCGTCCGGTTTGTGGGTATACTTATGCGTATGCGTGTGTGACAAGCTGTATGTTAGGAAAAATAAGGAGGCAAAAATCTTGGATTGAGAGATGACTCACCCGAACAGTAGTCGAGCGTCGGCTAGGCAGCTGGTTTTCGTGCTCTCTGGCAGTACGTCGGGCTTCTTCTCTCGGGAATCCTCCCCCATTCGCGATACTAGCGGTGACACTTCGACGGCGGCGCTGGAACTTTTTACCTGAGAGATGAAAGAAAAGCCGGTGAATTATAAAGCGCAGGGTTTAGTGATGAAAGATCGATGTGAGTGTTTTTTTTTAAATTTGTTTGTTGAGGCGGGGCTCTAGTCGCTTTTGGTTAAAAAATCAAAATATTTGTATTAACATATTTTTTATGTATTTGTACTTTTAAGAATGTTTTTAGATGTATCGTACGTTAAAATGGTATATTGATTATAATGTAATATTTATTGAATACCAATAATTAAAAAAATATTATTTGACATCAATTTGGATTGCATGCAAGATATAAACCCTATCTCTTCGAAAAGCATTTTGGTAACTTCGATTTGATGGATCTTTCTGAAACTTTCCGGAAATATGCTTCAAAGTATCGATCCTTACGAAAAGTTAGAATTTCGTAAATACTAATTTTATTAGTATGTAGTTAGTTTTATTTAAAAGTGTGTTTAATTTCTTTCTCATACTAATAGTAAGAAATAGAACAAACAAAATTCTAATTTTTATTTGTACACGCTTTAATAGAATACAAAATTTTTTCCAGCATTATTCTTTAAAAGCCTGTACGCAACCACCTTTATTAATAATAAAATATTATTGTAAAAATATACATATTTTCTGTATAACTCCACTAAAATTGAAATTATATGTACAGTTACATTTTGAAGCTTAAAATGTAGAACCAATTTTATCATTCACATTCACGTAGTACATGATTTTAGAAACAATTTTTAATGGATCGACTTAAACTACTACAAAATATTGCTAACATCATTCTATTGAAAACGATCGAAACAGAATTTGGAAAAAGTTAGGTTTACGATGTTTCAAGTTTATTCGTTGAAAATTGTTTATACAATCGTACATCGTGTACACGTTGATGCTATACATTTTTGCATGCATAAAACTACGCTACTAAAACTACCTTAAAAACCCTATTTTAAGTAAGAAACTTTAAGAAGTATATGTTATAAAGAGGAAACTTGGTTAAGCTTATTCAAAAGCTTATTGTTTTTCAACTATTAACGCATCCTCACTACTTTAGCTAATAAGTATTTATAAAATAAAATATGCTACTTAAAAGATAATACATATACTAAAGCATATATCATATTAAAAATAGAAATCCAGTTTATTCATACAAAATAAACGGTTATACTTTCAAAGCAAGGCATGCATATATTATAATAATTTTAGACGACAACTTCAAGAATATAAGATACATTGTTAACTGACGGAAATCTCGTAGAATCAGCAATACCAATCTCGGCAATATTGTCGCATTTTCATAAAGCTAATAAATTAATTTTACAAAGAAGCTTTCAAGCGTCAACACTATTATCTCTCCTGCATATGCATAAATAGACTTCTTCTATACACATTTTAACGCGATATAACGAGAATCTCGAGAAACTGACAAAGACGCATGCAAAAAAGGTGAGCATAAAAAAGCGAGAGGTCGAGTGTAAGCGTCGCATGCGTATAATATAGCGAGCGGTATAGCTGGTCCTTTTGTCATGAAAATATATAGTAAGTTATTTATTTATCTCGACGGTCATCTCTCTCGGCATCGAATCGCCGCGTGCACGGGCAAAGAGTGAGTGAGTGAGTGAGTGAGTGAGTGAGTGAGTGAGAGAGAGAGAGAGAGAGAGAGAGAGAGAGAGAGAGAGAGAGAGAGAGAGAGAGAGAGAGAGAGAGAGAGAGAGAGAGAGAGAGAGAGAGAGAGAGAGTAAAAAAGAAATAAAAGAAGATGGTCCACGTGCCGAGATAACTAAACATTCGAAATGCGACTCTTTCGCGGTCGAACGCCGAGAAAAATTCAAAGTTCGCCCACCGCGATTATTCGCGTCTAAAATTAAGTTCAATGGGTGCGCATGCTTTCGAGAACAAACAGAACGGCGGCGAGGAGGGTCGTTATTGTACGGTAACGTCAAGAGTATAAAAGCTTTCGAGCCTTTGATAGAGTCGCCAACGTAAGTGACGTTCGTTTAAGGAAATGCGTAAGGAGTGAACTCGCGATCGTATTTTTTTGCATAGTTTTTAAGGATGAAGTAAAAACTGTATACAGATTTTAAGGACAGTTATAAGTATAATAGTTACCAGATCTAGCAAGGACGTGACTTTGTGCTTCAATGTCTGGATGCCGTCCGGTTCGACAAGCTGCACGCTCGGTACGCAGATTTCATTTCTCGATGCAGCTATATCTTGTAACGCTCTGGAATGCATTAGATAAATGATACAAATAGTCAACCCCAGTATAAATTTTACTATTTTATTAGTCGGTAATTTGGACGTTAGACTTTATAGAAAATCGATGTTCTGATAATGCAAAATGTGTATACTATTAAGGGGAGACAACACTGAAGTTTAAAACTTTTCTTATTCGTTTACATTATAGTCTAAATTCAGCTGTGCTCCTTTATAAAACATACTAAAATTATATAAAATAGAAGGCAATACCGACGTTCAATTAGTTATAGTTTTATAAATATTATATTCTTAGTCCTAGACCTATAGGCAAATTCGTTAAATATCATTGCAATTATTGAGTGAAATTTTGATGTAAATTAAATTAGTTAAAAAGCTACAAAAAATTTAAGAATGAAAAAGACTAAATGAAAATGGAAATCTGAAAAAAGAATTTCTTTCTCTAATAATAAAATTATTAAACATGATTTTATTAATATTTAACGTCACTTTATGTCTGTTCATTTAAAAATGAAGGTCCATAACCTTCTCAAACACTTAATTTTTTCTCATACATCAGTTTTTGACCAAATGTCGTTTTCATTTATTAATTAGTATTGTCTCAAGCATTACGTATATACAATGGTATAAGCATAATATCAACATGGGGGCCCCTAAACATCAAGTCGCTAAAATTAACATTGTATTGGGTATATTTGATAAAAAGCTAATACAAGTTTTCACCAATTAAAATACACGTAAGTAGTAACAGGTGACAATCGACAGACGCGTATTTTGTATGTATTTTGATATATTTTAGACTATTTTTTTAACTTTCTGTAAAGTTCAGTGGATCAATCTTTTTAATTAAATTATTTTTGAGCTCTCTATAAAAGTAGGTATGTACTATCTCATAGTTTTTTCACATCATATAAAAGAAACTGCAAATTATTTGATAAGTGTAAAAAATATGAATCGCATATTTAACTAAAGTTGAATGCATTTGAAAACAGGAAATAAATGCATCTTTTTACCATTCACATTTTATCAAAATTTATGTATACTCTTTTCTGAACTATGATGCGCATCGCGAATTAATTAGACAGAAAAATAATTTTACTTACTCATCCAACTGTTGGCCGAGAATAGCTATCTCCTCGTTGTAAAATGAAATTTCGTCTCTGAGCTCCTGAACTTTCGCCTCGTCAACATTAAAACCCTAGAATGCATTGAATGTGCTTTAAGAATTTCAGGAACACATGAGCTTTGCCAAAATATAGTGTTTTAGAGGAAATACTCGTTTGGCGTATTGCCGTGCGTGATATATTGTTCCGAGAATTTTTAAGGTAGGACTTACGGATGCTTTTAATTCAGAGAATAAGGAGTCCTGGGCTTGAAGCTTGCGGCTGCTGCTGTTGTGCGGTGTACTATGAATGTGAGCGTTGGTGTGGTTGTACGGTGGCGGAGTCAAAGAAAACTAAAACGTATAGAGAACAGTATAATATTAGTTCAAATCTATTTTAATTGGGGAAAAGACGTTCTTTGTTATGCATCTAAAGGGAAAATGTAGAAGGATTTTCAACTTAAGCTGTAAAGGTACTCAGAAGCTTCAAAAAATTAAGATTTCTTTTATTATTTATTTTGTATCGTATATATGTGAAGAATACGTCAAAAAAATGTAAGGCTCTCATTTAACCAAATAAAAAGGATATGAGCATTTTAATTGATGAGGTTCCATATGATTTACATGTATTTCAGAAACTTTAATTGACTTCAACTCGTAACTCAATATTTTGAGGTTCAAAATGTTCCACGCGTCTCAATTTGTAAACAATCGATCTGAAACTTTACACACAAGTTCATATACATATTATTTGAACATCAACAGAAGCATTTTTAGATTAGCAAAGATTTACAAGCTCTATACAGGTTACTATCAGCTATCTAAATAAAAAATTTTAAAAATTTTGAACTTTTCAAACTAATAATGCTGTAAGTAGATAAAGATACATCTAATTTTAAAACCGCTCAGTTAATATTCAAATATTATGTATATGAATCTGTGCGTAAAGTTTCAGATCGATTGGTTACAAACTGAGACGCGTGGAACATTTTGTCATCAATTAAATCATCAATTAAAATGTTCATATTTTTTTTATTTGGTTAAATGAGTGTCTGAAATTTGTTGACACATTCTTCACATATATACGATGCAAAATAAATAATAAAAACAATTTTTATTTTTTTGAAGCTTCTGAGTACCTTCACACCTTAATGTTTTAATATTTTTATTATATTGAAAATTTCTTTAACACATTTGCGACGGCAAGAAAAATGGCAATTTTGAACAAGTTTTTCTTTTATATCAACAACAAAAAATTTATAAGAGGCTATAAAAATATTAAAAATATATTTTGCATTTCTATTTATATAAAAATTAAACCCGTGACTCACGCCGTAGTGTTAAGAACAAAATTATAATTATAATTTATTATGTTTAGAAAAGAGAAAGTATTATTTTGGAATAATATGTACGAATTACCCGGCTGGAGTTGTCACTTTTGTTCAATTTTGACTGCAGTTCTGCATTAAGATTTTGCAGTTCTATAATTTTTTCTTGGTGGTGCTGCAAGTAAAAGGAAGGTCATTTTAAGACTGGTATGATGTGATTTATAAATTGTCATCCATACCTGAAGATTCTCCTCGTAAGACTTTTCTAATTGGCATTGATTACTCTGCAGATCATTATTCTCTTCTTGTAGATATCCACACTCAATCACTTTTTCGTCATACTTTCTCTTGTAATCTGCAAGTTGCTTCAAATACTCTGAATTATCGTTAGTTAGTGCTTCTACTTTTACTTTCAAGCTTGCAATATTCTCGTTCTGTAAAATAAGATTTTAATTTTTTTATAGCATATAGCATTGAACAAATTTATTAAAAAGTATATAAACTATAATTTACTTCTTTTTCTAATGCCCCAATTTTTTTCTGTAAGATTGAGTATGCCTTCTCCAATTTTCGCAAATCTAGTTTGCATGATTCTTCCCGTTGCACTGCCTCAGCTAACATATCCCTTTGATCTTCATTCTCTTTTCGCAACCGCAAATGTTTATTTGTCATTTGTTCTCTAAAATTACAATAAATAGTTATCACAAAATTAAACATTCATGAATAATACATTGGATGCTTCTATGTGATTTTAATGTTTTGAGCGCTTTTGTATTAACTAGCAGAACTATTTCAGTTTATACACGATTCAGTACAAAATATCAAATGTATTTATTTTAACATTCGTAAAAAAACATACAAAGCTGTTTTAGTCATTTTTAAATCACGTTCAAGCGTTGAAATAGTATCTTCTGCTCGTACAAGATCATCTCTTAAATTAGCGGTCTCCTCATTAAAACGTCGAATTTTCACTTGTAGATCTATTCCGGCAACGTCGTCGGCCATATGATCAGTTTCCTCCGACGACTCCATCATACTGTCTGTCGTGCTAGAGAAATAATTTTATCTTGTATGAGTATGTGATGCCTCTTTCTTAAAACTTCTCAATATTGTGAAAGAAATTGTACATTAAAATGTTTTCTAAATATGATTAAGAAAATATTAACTCAGTAAGTATAACCTTAGTTTTAGCTTACCCGAATCCCATACTGCTGCTATTGAGGCTATAACATGACGCTGCAACAATATTTAAATCATTATTTCTTGACTTATATTGACATATTTTAACTATTCAAGTTTGACAATCACTTTGCTATTGTATTGATTATGGATTATCATTTAAACTTATCAAATATTCTATGACTTTCGGAAGTAGTGACTCAAGTCTATTTTTTGTGTTTTTGAGGTATAGAATTTTTAATGTTTACACTAATATTCTAGATAGGAACATAAGAAATAAGGATGATAAATATGCATTTTCAATAAAGTATTTACTCGTAATACAATATCAATCATAATATCAAATTTAGAAAATACTTGCATTTTATTTAAGAAAATAAAGCAAAAGTACTTGTAGACAAATATTGTACTTAAGAAGTTATTTAAAAAAGGTATATACTTAGCTTGCTAAATTCGAGTAGCGTATATTACAATGATGATGATACTAATAGAGTGTCATAGGTTTGGAAACCAATATTTGATGGGCTTTGCAGGTGTTTGATGACACCTAAATATTAATTGTAACAGTCTTAGTTTGTTCCAGTGCTTATACGCTAGAAAATATGACCCTAAAGTAAATAAAAGTAGTCGAAAAAAGCTTCAATTGCAAGTTTGTTTCGTACAAAAATATTAATCTGGACCAAAGTTATTAACTTTTAAGAAAAGTGATTTGCACGATAAATCACCGTATTAGATGTATTTTTAAATTCTCGAATTTAGATATATTTTTCAACCTTTTATTTCAAAGTTAATAACTTAAGCTCAGATTAAAATTTTTTTACGAAACTAAGCTGAAATTGACACTCATTTTTACTACTTTTATTTACTTTAGGATATTTTGGTCGAGCTTAAAAACTCGCAGAGCTATAATCAGAAGTACACGTACCCCTTTTCATTAATACAACGTACAATTTAGGTCCATTGGTTGATACCTCGAGAATAATTGAGAAAATCGGAACAAACTAAAGGTGCTACATTTAATTTTTAGGTGTCAGAAATCATCTCTCAAAACCTCAACAAATATCGGTTTCCAAACCTCTAACAGTCTCCTAGTAAGAAAATAAAGAAATTGCTTTCATCATGTTTTAGAAGCGCTTTAAAATATTGCTACTGGATTTCTGAGCGTAGGTTGTACACGAAAATCGACTTACGTTGTTTTTTCCGGGAATACCATAATGTTCGCTTGAGAATGATATAATTGAATCAATTACCCCAACAAAAAAATTATAAATCCAACGCTTTTACTTCGAACGTCTTAAAAATTTTATACAGGGATATTTGGAGTTGCCGATTACGAATCTGAAGTTTAAATTTTAAAATTCAAAAAGGTGGATCTAATATATACACATATTTACTGAAGACGGTCATATTGGATCCGCCATTTAGAATTTTGCCATTTGGACAACGGATTCTTAATCATCGACCTCAAAAAGCCCTGTATGCAATTTCCTAGATTAAATATCGAACGTACTAAAATTGTCTGATTTATAAACGTAGTTATAAGGAGAACACCAACTCTGCGGTACTCGGATTTTAATGAGACTTTAGGATGTGCTTTCTCGTATCTAAATATGAAGCCTAGCACCCTTAGTTTGTTCTAATGGGCCCTTGTATTCGAGATATAAGCTATTTTACTCCGAATATACGTTATTTTAGTGAAAAAAGATAGATTTGAAAGATAGTAAAAGTAGGCAAAAAGAGCTTTAATTTGAGTCCTGTCACGTAAAAAAATATTAATCTGAACCAAACACATTAACAATTGAAGACGATGACTAAAAATGTATAAAAAATCAACGAAATTAAAACAGTTTAACGTCTACAAATATTCAGGCATACTTAGTCATCATCTTCAATTATTTATAACTTTGGCTCCAATTAATATTCTTTAATGTTACAGATCTCAAATTAACGCTCTTTCTGCCTACTTTTATTATCTTTCACGCCATTTTTTCTAGTGTCAATACATGCTTATTTATAACCACTAGAAGAGGTACCTTTTTTCACTAAAATAACGTATATTCAGAGTAAAATAGCTTATATCTCGACCACAAAGGCCCATTGAAACAAACTAAGGGTGCTAGGCTTCATTTTTAAGTACCAGAAAGCACTTCCCAAAGGACAATTTTTCGTTGAGGTGATTGATTACCTTCCGTAAAGTGGGGTCTCTTGTGCCACATTTGAACTTTGACGCATTATAAAACGCTGGAAACGAAAAATTGGGCATTTTCGGTTACGGGTATATACGTGTATAGTTCTAAGGTATATATTTTTATTATTACATTACCCAATTGTCAATGAGACATTGAGTTAAAGTAATAAAATATGGTAGTCTAAGAGATCCCACTTTACGGGGGGTTTCGTTAAAAAGTTAGATTTCTTTTATCTTGAAGTGACAAAAAAATATTTTTGAAGAATACTTGAACATAAATATTACCTTTTATAAACGATTACATAATAAATTTATTCATAATATAGAATTCATTAATTAAAAATGATGTTTAATCAAGTTTTACATGAATTATTGATCGAATTAGTCTTTAATTTCATCATAAATTTATAGTTATTGATTATAACAACCGGTAAGTATCAAATATTTATACTGAAATAAGAAAATTAGATGCTATACATTAAATGAATATTAATATATTGAAGCTTAAGATAGCATTGTTGATATCCATTCACTATTCATTATTTAGTTTTTAGTAAATTATAGTACTTTAATGTTAATTGAACAATGGAAAAAAATTTGCCAATACAAAATTATTTACTTATTATAAAGTCATCAATCACAGTGGCCCAGGAGATCCCGAAAAATTGTGAAGTCATATTATTTTTGAATATCGGCGTCTAGCCATTTGGCATAGCTTAAAAATTCTACGAGATGGAGCTGGTACTTGATGTACACGTACATACTGATCAACAGGAGATATTTCGCAAACTAATAGGAACTTCACATATACTTTACGATATCAAATCCGAGGTATAGATTTACGGTTAAATAACTTATACAGTCTTTTGAAGCACCGTCAAATGCATGCCAGGTACCTATTAGTATACATTAATGAGACCAATAGAAGCATACTATAGATGAGTGAGAATTATTGTGCAAGATAAGTAAGATTTTATAAACCTATTCTAGAGTTGATTAAAGTTTTATTTAGACTAGTGACCCAAGAGCCTCCATTTTATGGTATTAAAATATTTGTAAACCAAAATGACGTTTATAATTATATTAATGAAATAAATTCTCATAAAATATAAAACACCATTATGACCTATTTCCATCGGATCGTCATTAGGCAGACACGCGAAATTCCTGGTTGTAAATAGCAAGCTTTTTCTCTAAAGCAACTATATTGCTTTTTAAAGGGTTGTAGGTCAAAACTAACATAAAAAATGGAAAGAGCAACCCTTTTTACCACTAGAAAGAATTTTTCAGCGAAAAAGCTTGCGATTTGTAACCATGCAGGAGACGCGAGTGTCCGTTTAGTGTCCATCCGGTGGAAATGGATTGACTAATTTTTCGGGCATAGATTTTAAATAAATTAAATCGTTATTCCCGAAAGCCACAGATTTTATTTTATGTAAAAGCTTAAAATCACAATAGAATTGTATTAAATATATTTAATGTAAAAAAAATCAAAGTAATTTAATAAAATAAATTCTTTATCGCTGATACTAAGTAGTTTCGGTGCGCCGGCCAATAAGCGTCGAGCTACCAGGACCGTATCAAATGTACATAATGCACTTTTCCCCCTTGGCTTCTCTGTATTCAAAAACAACAACAATTCATTTAACTAAAGTTTTATTTATGAAACTTTTATAGAACGTTTTATAAAATTATAAAACCATTTCTTTGCAATACTAGATGTAATATTTTTCTGTTTTAACCTCGTTCAATAACATTTTTTGGTGTTAACTTCTTTATACATAATTTTTTACGTTTAACAGATTTGCATAATAGTTAAATAACGAATTAACATAGTAGATTTTATAAAACTATTTATAATATTACCTTGCTAAAGCTTTACGTTAAATTTTCGGTGTTAGTCTCTTATATGAAACTTTATAACTAATACTTTACATACTTTATAAAATAATGTACAGAGAATTCGGAACAAAAATTTTGTGTTCGCGGCAATATATAAAGCCGGACCCTGCTGAATCTCAGTGCCTAGGAGTTTAAATAGTATCAGTGTGGGGGGGGGGGGGGGGGGGCAGTGCCGTGAGTATCGGTGCCCGTAGGTTCTGCTGTATATTTTTATTTAAAAAATTCGCAAATTATCATGTGTATGCGTAATTTGTTCTGACAGTTGGCCTCTGAATTACCAAATTGAATTTTTAACAGCAAATTTCATTTTGTAAAAGAACTATTATTATCAACGTATTAATCGATACAGATAATGGATAAAACAACGAAAAATGACATTTACCAACAGTGTCCATCTGATTCATCGAGAAAGAGTTGAGTTCGTCGTCGTTGGCATCACTGTGCTCCTCCATCGAAAGTCCATCTCTCTCCGAGTCTTCCGTCGGTGCATCGCTAGACCACACAGATTTGTAACGATACATTTTTCGATACTGCGGTTATAGAATTTCGTCGAATTTAAGGGAAACGGCAATGTTCGTAAGTTCATTTTCTGCTATTACGTGTTGCTTATATATGATTTTGTTTTTCTTTTTATTTAAAAAATTTTCGTCTTTGGTCTGTCATTGTATTTCATATCCGGTACTGAAGTCTTAAAATATATTTTTTAATTTTAACTCATTATCACCTGAAAATCCAAAATGTTTTGTTAATTTGTATGCCTTATGCAGTTAAATCTATAAATCAAAAGCAGTTCGATTAAAATCACGTACCCTATGCTAGTATTTTTAGGTATGCTCTTTCTTATTTCTAATATGCTAGAATCGAGTTATATCAATGGTAAAATCCAATATGAAGGCTTCAATAAAAAACAAAATACGAAAAAAATGTAAGTTTTTCTCAATTCTCCGATATAAAATGAAAATAATGTATGAATTTAGTTAAAAACTGTTTTATTGGTGCAGTAAAATAGTAATACTTTGATGAGTGTCAAATACATCATGATTACTTGCAATTCATCGAATTATTAGGAAAAATACGTTATTTTAACTCGTTGACTATATGAGCTAAAATCTTAGATTGTCACGTAATAAACTTGTAATTACGCAAAATAAATATATCCATTAGGTGTAGTGAACCATTCCCGATCTTGTAATCGAGAACAAATTCACTTTTTATCGCACAGAACCCGAGAAAATTAAAAAAAATAAAAGAGAAAAATAATTTTAAGGGGGAGAGTTGTACAGTGCGACCAGGCGTACAGTGTGAATAATTATACGTTTCCAGCTTCCATCGCTGTATGAGAACCTTTTAACCAGTGAATTAGGTATATATTGTGACTTAATTTAACATAATTGTCGACTAGTATTTAAACCTTACTATGCTTAAAAACTTATCGTACAAAGATGCGAAAAGCTGATTTTTCGAGACTGATTTATTTCTGCCTGCCTATAAATAATTACTTGAAGCTGAAAAAGTGTCTAAAAATTACGGTAATTCATACCGTATGATATTTTTTATGAAGTCCAAAATCGTAAATTTTTTCAGTTCACAGCTAATTAATTTTGCTCATTGAATACGTATAGACCATTTTTTCAAAAACGGCTATTCAAGGAACAAATCCTTTTTTGGAATTTTCTTTTATTTATTCAATCAAATGTTATAGCCAAAATAGTTATGGGGTTCATGGTTCACGTTGTACAACTTTCCCATATATCCAAATCTTAAAGCCCAACGGATTATCCTTGAATTTTTTCAGAATTTATTCTCAACTATTTCTATACTCAGGCCTTAAAGAGTTAAACTATTTCGTACGTCAATGAATCAGTTTTTTAACAAATTCAGACACTGTTGTTATGTAAAAAAGCAGACTATTTTTACATGTTTTGTTTTTATTGTGCGCTGTTTTTTCGTTGAAAAAACTCAGTTTTGACACTGAATTCAAAAGAACATACACAAATATACTAAGATAAGTAACTTTCTCCAAATTTTTTGTGATTTGTAGATTTAACACAAGATTTGAAAAGGAATTGTTTTAAATTTGTAGGAGTTAATGGATTGAATCCGTACAGTACGCTACAATCACTTAGATTAGTAACACTAAAGTATAGTACTGAATTTTCACAGTGCAGTAAAAATAAAAGTGAAATAATATAGACTAACAATATCTTTCGTTTCATAAATAAATGAGTCGATATTCAACCATAAAATAGATTTAAAAATGACAATTCTATAGAATAAATTAAAAACACATAAACGATTATTATCTATAGATAAAAAATAATGAATAAGGATGTTGATTGTCAATTAAAAAGTATAGAATCCTAAACAAAGCAGATACATTTTTCAAAAGCTCTAATCAAACATCATAAATTTTACCCAAACATCTGTCCTAACAATTACAATCACTAAATCACCTACTACATCAAACAAAGCGAAACCCCCAATTCTTTCCGATAATCGCAAAACTCTAAATGTATACAGTTTTTCCATGGCTAAAAATTCCTCAATTATTCAAGATATAGTACCTACGAACAACAGAAAAATGAGAAGCAACACGCGAGAGATAAGCAAAACAAAAGCGACGCCGCGCAGCTATAGAGGCGGCGCGCGGTGCTTTGACACTTGTTACACACGCGCCACGCGCTTGCACACACACACACACACACAATATTATTACAACGGCGGCGCATAATGTAAAAATGCGCGCGAGCTCGCGCAAAGCGATAAGTTGACCGTGTGCAATATGTGCATACACTATGGGATACGCGTGTACGCGTGCGTCGCACTTTGCATAACGAAAAATAAAAGCTGCTGCAGTTTTTGCATCGCCGAACGCGCGTATTGACCCCGTAAATATTGTACGATACATATATGGCTATTAATTTCATATTATGTACTTGCGCCTCACGGCTATTTCGGCTACATGTGACTTTCGAATCAGTCGAAAGCTGGTAAGCGTAATTTATTTTATCCTTGAGGTAACGAAAGACTTATATGAAAGACTTTTGGTTAAAAATGGATATTATGCATAAACTATTATTGAATAATAATTTTTGCAGATTTTTCTACAGTTAACCAAATTGCCGCGAATGTCGCGTTGTGTTCCCATAACGACGAAATAAATAATTTCCTTATAGGGGTATAAGATAAATATAGTTATTTTAAGCATTTTTAATTTTCTTTACTTTACGTAAAAAATTGTAAATAATTAAAAAAGAGCAACTGGTTGAGCTAAAAACATAAATAATAGATTACCTTACTATACATACATATGTGATAACGTTAATTTAAATATTTACGTAAATGGTAATTTGTGATGATAACAAAATAATAATTTTTATATGCTACTAAACAATATTTTAAATATTCAATAAATTTTGTGAAATTTGAATTGAAAATTATATTTAAAATTTTTAATAATCAATTGACAACAACAAATTTCTTTTACGATTTTTTCTCGTACATAGTATAAAAAGAAGCTAAAGAGTACTTTGCGAAATACGTGTAATCGACATACAGTCTCCTACTTTTCCATCAAAACTCTTTATGACATAAAATTTGAAGAGATCGCGTAAAGCAGCAATTGCGATGCGCGAGCTGACTTTAAAATATTCCTTAACAGTGAACTTAACCTTGAAGAAAAAAAAACAGCGGTGTATATTAACTCGTTGTTCGGCCGAGTGATATCGTCACAAGGAAGTTACCAGTGCGCAAAGTCCATAATTTCTATGCAGAGGGAAAAACTGTACCACATTTATGTCTTAATAAATTTAAAAAAGAATTCTCCGTTTATGCAAGACTTCAGAAGCCAAACGGTCTTCAAATATCTTATTTTGTTAAAGATGTCTCATACATCTTAATTTTTTAACTTGCATGCTGTTTTATTTAGCAAACTATTTTTTTAGATTCTAATACAGGAAGAAAATTATTTTCACAAATGCAGTGTTTATTACACAATTATATCGCTTTTTTGCATAAATAAAGCATTTTAATATTTTCGATGCATAAAGACGTAATCATTTAAAATTTAGTTTCATTTAAGAAATATGTATCTCAAAATTCCAGTTTACAAATATATATTTTTGTTTAAACAATCTCTTGTGAAATTGTTCAAACAAATAAATTTTGAAATTAATACTTTAGAATCGTTATCAGTGACCTCAATAATTATGTAAACTAGTATACTTTGTATGGGTGCTAACCTAGTCCCTTATAACCACTAAATTAAGGATTAACTTGCAATATTGAAATACGTTTTTATGAACCAAAATGTTGTATTGTATAGAAACAATATGATATTAAAAATGCAAGCAAGAAGTAATGTCCTGTCTCCACATTCAATGTTAAATATCACTCGTATGATAATTATTGGGCTACATTGATAAGTTTCAGTAAAACCGTATGTTACTTTAAATTTGTCAATAGTAAATAAGTTTTATTTACAAAAATATACAATAAATACCATCAAGCTAAACACTAGTAAAGCATTGCGTTATAAGGACATAAGCATATTTTATATAATAGAAACTATTATATTATTAATAATTTTGCGTAGATACAAGTCGCAAAGTTGTTATCAATTTTTGTTATACCTATTTTTTATAACAGTCATAACATAAAAAAAGAATTCTTTTCAAGAAACATACTATTATATGTTAAGAAAAATTTGAATGAGAAATGGCAAGTCTCTTAAATCAAAGATTCATTACTCCAAAAGAAATTGTAGAGCCCGTTTTAAAATATACATTTTAAACTATATTTAAAATATCCTAAGAAATAAGAATAGAATAATACGTTTTTCACGATTTTAGCTCCACAGATTTAAAAAACACGTTTAAAAATTTACAAATATGCAAGCAAGAAAATAAAAAAATCGTTTCTAATTCATAACTCAGAATTCCTCGCAATTTCTACTAATGAATGAACTTGCAGCACAACGAATTAAAACAACACAAGCATCAAACATTAAAAAATCTTTAAGTAATTCAAAACAAGCAGCTGGGACGTCCACCATATTCGCACAGACCAACACTCCCCGCCAACACATCTTCACGCGACGCAACTCGCGCACATGCACACAACTGCACTCGCGAAGCCGAACGAAAATTTGATGTTACGCAGCGCCACGCGCGCGCACACACTTTTACTCATTCGTTATACATTATAGAAGAAAAAAAAAGAAGAAAATGGGTTCCGGCTGCACTGCGCGCGCGAACGAGTCGGACTACTCGGTCTCCGTTAGCGCGTTGAGGCCCGCGCGACTTATCGGGGTCTCGCGTTCGTTAAATACACCTGAGCGGCTATGCTGCACACTGCGGATAAGCGCGAGGAAAAAAAAAGTCATGCGTCTCGTCTAGGTATGGACATATTTGCCGTTTGGATTTCAGGCGAGAAGTGTGAGTCTTAGTCATTCGCGAAATTCTGAATTTGCTCTTCCTTTTTGCGCGGAGTTGCACTCGATTCTTTTTTGTTCAAGTGAACAGGAAATTTTGTAAATGGGTTTCTGCTTGTATTTTGTATTGTGATATTGCTGTTGCGCTGTGATAGCCAAGTAGAAAGTGGCCGGCATTGGTAAGCCAGTGTGTGTTTGATAAGGCGATGCTTTTGCAGCATACTTGTGGATGAACGAAAAATTGACGAAACGTTGTAATTGACTGTTTTTAAATATCTTTGAATGCCTTAATGATTAAAAGGCGTGATGTTTGGTGGTATCTTAAAAAATTAAGTTAAGTATAGATTAAAATTACTTATGAGAAGTGAACAATGATCACATTACAAATATAAACAGATCCAGTGAATACGAAATTGACATCCTTTCATAAAACTTGTATGTAATTGTGATTCCGAAATATTAAATTCAGCCCTTTTGCCATTATGACGATACAATGTTAATATCGCTAACAATAAGCTTTTAACCCTTAGTTGATACACCACTGTAGAATTAAGTAGTTGGCAGAGTGGGCTCAAATTGACCCTAAACATATTTTAAGAATTATTACTTCAAAAAAGACAGAGACCATTAAAAGTTTGTAAGTTAAATAGTTACAGTTTCACGTGATTCAAATTGTTTATCAAATAATAATTAATAAAATAGTTTGAGTTAAAACCATGTCTATAATTAAAACAATTATATTTTTTTCTTTTTGAAACGCCAAATTTTTATTCTTCACTTTGTTTAGAGAAGTCTGCTATTTTGGATTTTTGATTCTCGAAAAAAGAATAAATTGAGATAGAAAAATATGAAAATCAAGAAAAAGTGAACCCATAATGAATTTGTATGCCAACTAAAAGTTAACATATCAATGGTGTTTATTTTTAATGTAGGTATTAATGGTAATATTTAAAAATAATTTCAATAGTTGACAAAGACAGAAAGTTATTAAATCATTTGAGTTTTCTATAAAAAAATATTTTTTTTTTTTTTTTTTTTTTTTAACGTCGCCATGTTTGTGCTCCCATGTGGTGCTAATCGACGACGGGGGTCTGCGGTGTGTTTGTAAACAAAGCACATGTAATTTTTACAGTGGTGCTTGTATCAATCGGCAGAGACTAGGATTCGAACCCGGGTCACCGGCGTGGGAATTCGACACTCTACCGACTGAGCCTCCGCAGGCCCCTAAAAAAATATATATTTTGCATTTCATAAAAATGTATATTATTAATTATTGTACCAATCGAGCTAATTAAAGATAAATTATTTGATAAATATTTCTGAAACTTTATTTTCTTTATGGAATATATTAAAACACCCGCTACTGAAACTAATAAAAAAGTGATAAATAAAGGAAATAACAGTCCACCTACAAGTACTGTGACTTTAAAATGTCTTTAGATACAGTCGTGACGTGACCGACTGCAATCAATAATACATACAAACCCTATTAAAAACTTAAGCCGGATCGGTCGGAAAAACGTATACGCAATAGCAACAGCGGTCCGAAATTATTTTCTCGAGTAGTATGTAGGTAGTTTTCTCCACAAAAATCAAATTGTCTCTGCTTAACAACATTTTGATAATCGATAGACTTCGATGGTCAACCAAAGTTTACTCGAGTGTAAATTTTTTTTTACTACTAAATGCATTGGTAAATGCCGAAAGAAACTTATCCTGCAAGTGACCTTTACCTAATTAAGTCTCAACTTATGAACTCTGAATATGTCTCCTTTTTATCTCATAAAAAGTCTTATAATCATTTTTTTCTTTATCAAGTAGAATAAAACTTTCTTTAACTGGTATAAAATAATTTCTGTCTTCACTTTGATAAAAAAAAAACTCTTTTTTATAGTAAACTCCGCGACAGTAAATGTTTCTGTATATTAGAGATAAATCTCCAAAGCTTTAGTAAGGCAAAATAAAAGTTTATCCTACCTAAAATAATTTATATTTTTTCCATCAAAAAACTTAGATACTTAACATTTTAAAATTGCCACCAAATATATATAAGTATTCGACCACAAAATATATGTTAAACTTGTTAAGATTACATTAACTATATTAACATAATGATCTACGTTCACTTGTTATGATGTAAGATTCCTAAAAGTTTCTTTTTTTCTCAAGTGGAGTTGTAAATAGGAAAATTTATCCGCGCGTTTTCCGAGAATCGCATATATTGTGCGAAACATAAATAATCTATAAATAGATTGTACCCACCTGTGATTCAGGCGGATGTTGTTGTTGCCGTCCTGTCGCAGCAGATTCAGGAGATTGAGGAACCAGCGCTCGGACGACTCCCTGAACTCGCACCAATTCACCTGATTGTTGCGCGCGACCCTCTGCAGGGACTTCCTCAGCTCCTCCAGGAACTCGGTCCTCTGACTTTTGCGCAAAAATATAAAACTAACGATGGTTTTTTCGGTATTCTTAAGCAAGCTTACGAGAGCGATGCGCCGTTGGTGATTCGTATATATAATTGCCCGAAAGGAGACTTGTTAATGTTTGCTTTTCTCCTCCTCGAGCGTATTGAGCGATTTATGAATTGACGTTATATTGATTGATCAAGTGTGACAATCGCCTTGCTATTGTATTGATTGTAAAACGTGTTGTTTATATTTGACGTTGCCTCGAGGAGACAAACCGGTGTTAAGTTTAGAAATACAATGTGCGTATTCATTAGCTTAATAAATTCTTTTCTTTTTGAATGGCACTGTAAAAGATCTGTAAAAATAATACTCTTAGTGTAGTATAAATACTGCAAAAATTGTATAATTACTTCTTTGGGAATAGTATATTTGTATACTACTCTTAGAGTAGGTTTCATAATTTTCAAATCTCAGAGTAGTAATTTTACAGAGACTTATTTACAAAGGGCAGTTCTATTTTCTTTTTACATAAGAATGGGTATTTTGAACATATTTTCTTTTTCTAATATGACCCATAATCCTTCAAAGCAGAAAAATATATTTGTTCTTAACTTCGTTATGTTTAGCTGTAAGTTTTAAATCAATTCATCCACAATTACCCCTGTAACCGCTTAGTAAATAAACGGTAGCGGTAAAACTTTTATTTATTTTTTTTTTTAAGAATTATAGGTAGATACGGATTTTTAAAAGGACCTCTTTATTAATTTTACCACTTCTCAAATTATCTTTTAAACGTCCTTGTTTATGAAAAAAAGTTGCCTGGTTTAAAAAGAATTTAGTTGAGCTTTGAATATTTACGTTCATTTTCTAAATTTAATACCACAGTTTTTATTAATAATATCGTGTACGTTTGTAAAATCGATTCGTACTAATAGAAATATTATGAAATTAATTTTAACTAAAGCATTTAAAAATATTTAAAAACCTAACGAACCTAACCTATTTACAAACGTAAACAAACTTCTTCCAAGAACTCGCTCGAGAGAGCAGCTTCATTAAAAGAAAACCCCGAACTCCCCCAGCTGATGACAAAAGCGCTTCTCAATGCAGTTAAATGACTCCGGTATACAAGATGTATAAACAAGCCGCGAACTTGATACTTACCGAAAGTGCGGAATTTGTGCAAAATTGTGATCGATGTTGCTGACGATTACCGAGACCGGCACGTCTCCGACGGCGTCTGCTGTAGTCGTAATCGCCGTCGTCGTCGGCGGCGACGACTCGCAGCTGCTGACCAGTTCGGCCGAATTTTGGTCCCGAGACTGAGCGGCGCACTCGTCGAAAACCTTTCTTTGCAGCTCTACGAATTCGGATGCGGATATCGACATTTTAATAATTTAGTAAATGAGTGATTTAAAAAACGGAGCTTCTTTGCTCCGACTACACATATGTATAGTTTGTAACGCTATTTACGTAAACAAAACCTATGCAAATTTGTAAAGTTATACAAGTGTCATTCAACATTTATAAAATGTACGCGAAGACAGAATAATATTGGTTAAAAAAATTACACGAACAACGTATAGGCTAAAAGTGTGCAAAAAATCGCGCCACACGTACTCAACTCGAGGTACAAGCAAATACAACTGATCGTAAACATAATCTCAACAATTCATCAAGAATAAAGGAAAATAAAAGTTAAAATAACCGCCGCCGCCTGACAGCACATAACCACGCAGCAGACACATAATATACACACAGAAACACACGAGAGAAGAGCGACGTAAACACAACGACCAGTACACAGACGGCGCATGCACATGCTAATACAACACACAAGCGCGCGCGATCACCTTCAACCCAGTCTGCCTTTTCGAGCGTCGCCCCTGTGACCCGGGACATATTATCACCGCTACTGGTTCTACTGCTGCTGCTGCTGCTGTTGCCGGCTGTATCTTCCCTCTACGACGGCTCCTCGCCGTGCGTGCAAGCATCGGAGCCTTCCTTTTTCAAACCCTATATGATATATCGTCGCACGCACGATGCACGCTGTTCGCCGCACACACGATTACACTGTTGCACTCTCACCACGAGAATCGCGCTCTCTCACCCCTCGCGCAATACAGAGCGTACATAGGTACGATTTCCTATGAATTGCGCGCGAGCGGAGGAAATAGAGTGCGAATTTAGAATCGTAAACAATGCGCGGCCCGCTCGCTCTCAATCGGCAAAATCGAATGAAGCGCCTAAGCTTGAATCCGAATCACCTCGCCCCGCGTGGAACAGTGTACTATATCGAGAAGTATATATATATATGGCAATGTGCAGGGTTCTCTCTCGGTCGCGTTCATGCACTGTATGTACATACGTAAAAGTCGGTCGCTGTCGTGGATCGCGCGGGGGTATAACACACTCTGCAGGGTATATACATGCGACTCGATGGAGTCCAGTACAGCGCGGCTGTGCGGCTATAAGCCGATTTACCGCGGTCGCCTCGCGATTCCCCCCCTCCCCCCCTGCCGCAAAGTAGTGTGCGAGTTGACTTGAGCGAACCTGCGCATGATGTATCATTAAAGTGTGTGTACAGGTATATTGCGAGGGTTTGCGAGTATTCGCGTGTTTATGTATTATCGTGAATTACGTCTACGTCTAGCGACGAGTGTCGAGTTTGGGTGTGTGTATGTATATCGTTACCTGACGATGGCGATGACGATGCCGGGGAGATCGAGGACGAGTGAGGTAAGTGACCCAACTATGGACAGCTGTTGTTTTGTTATGTTGATCAAATTTTGGTTTATTTAGAGTACGCTATTGATGAGAGAACTTGTCAGTTGGTTGTTCTATAGTCTTGGGTGATATTTTGTCTGATATCTCGTCCGAGAGCGAATTTCACAATTTCACCTCAGATGTTGCAACAAAATTTTGTAGGATAAAGATTTGCTAAACAAATAAGAGACATTTACAAGTTGGTAAAGTTGTCTTTCAGGTTGTACCAACTGCAAAGCAATTTCAAGCATCATGTTTTCCAAGGTACATTAAGTATGCGGATCGCACGGTCTATAAAAGTCCATTTTACCAACCTATAAATGCCT
This sequence comes from Gastracanthus pulcherrimus, assembly GCA_949152435.1. Lineage (NCBI taxonomy): Eukaryota > Metazoa > Arthropoda > Insecta > Hymenoptera > Pteromalidae > Gastracanthus > Gastracanthus pulcherrimus. The sequence continues at coordinate 28,692,564 of OX424574.1, read as the reverse complement.
ACTTTTAACGAATTTGAATCTTGGAAAATTTTATAGCGGATAATGATAATATATGCCGTTTTGTCAACACAATAGCAGGTCGGGTTTTATAACTGATTCAGCTCTACTCCAGTTCCAAGCTCCGCGTTTTCGAATCAAAACTACTTTTCAATTGATAAGTGGAAATGACAACTGTGACAAACTAAGAAGAAAATGTACGAAAATATAAAAAAATGAGAGAATTCACATACTTTAGGAACATCTGTTACAAACAAATGTACACATTTTTTCACGCATTTTCACATTTATTTCATTGTTTTTCACAGTTTTTTGCATTTTCTCACATTTTTTTGTTGCATTCTCTTATATAGGGGAGTGTACCTGGTACGGACACCCATAACTATTTAATTGTTGCTGCAACTTTTCATCCACTCGGTGAAAATCAAAATTTCAAAATGGGATTTGTTCCATGAATGCACCTTTTTGATTAGTTTTGGTCCAATTTAATTATCCGAATAAACTATTAATTAAAAACAAATAAATAATATTTTAAATTTTCAAAAAAATGCCTTCCAGTATGGACCCTCTTAGAATATTTTACCTAAACGCTTACTAATTATATTTAAAACATACGTATAAGTTAGGAAACAGTATATTTACTAAGAATATTTAAGTTATACATAAATAATATAGTTGTAATATCTTAAAGCATATCTATAAGTTATAATTTTAAATTTTACAAATTTTATGAATAATAAAAATTAATTTTACGAAATAAATTATGTTCTTAAATAAATTGATATTAAGTTGACTTGTTTACTCGACATGTTATGCTTAACTTTAACATTAAAATTTTTTTAATACATTAACATCTTGAATTACGAGAAATATAGGTGTTTATACTGAGCAACAGTTGCAGTGTGCATACTGGGCAATAATTATATTATACCACTTATGGTTACATCACTTAAGAAAAATAAAATATTGGTGCAGCGACATATTTACTCCTTGATGATGTAATAGAAATATACTCTTTACTATTGAGACAAAAACTTATTGCGAGAACTTACAGAGGGATTAAAAATAGTGACCTCAGATTATGTTTAATAAAACTCTAATGTGCATCTAATTTAACATGTAAAATGCTACCATATAGCGGTAGAAATCTAATATCCATGGGTATCCATAATACTGAGAGAGGATCAATACTGGGTAACTCTCCCCTAAAGGGAATTACAACTGTGAAAAATTGTGATAATATGTGAAAAACTGCGAAAAACTGTGATAATATGTGAGAAACTGCGAAAAACTGTGATAGAATGTACGAAATATTCTAAAATATTTCTTAAAATCCTAATATAACTCCAAATTCACAGTTTTCACGAAATTCTGGTGCTTTTATACACTTTTTCACAGATTTGTCACAGTTTTTCACATTTCGAAATTTTGACTAGGCGTGTTATGAAAAATCACAACGTTAACTGTGGTAAGTAAAATAATATTTATTGCAAATTTATTACCATTGTTATCGCTTAATTATAATAAAGTTATATTTATTGCAAATTTATTACCATTGTTATCATTTAATTAAAATAAACTTATAAACTAAATTAATTATCGAAATATAATTGTCTTCTAGCCTATTTAGTCAGATTTGGGAACTACATAGTTCTTAAACCTGACCCGTTTTATATCGGAAAAACGCGAAGAGAATAAAAGACCATGTCTCTCCCATACCTAATTAGGTAAAACTAAAAAATATTTTTCTAGTGGTACCTATTGTATGTTCACGTTGTAAGGGAGTTGCAGAGTTTTTGGTTACATAAAAAAGTTATATTTACAATGCAAACAAGCAACTAAAGTTCCTTTGAATTGCGACATCGTAACAAAACATATCCAAAGATGCCGATTTATTATCATGACGTCACAAGAACATTAGAGTATGGTAGCTCTATTGATTTTAAAGATAAAACTTTGTAAATTTGAGAGTGGATGTGACACTCCACCTTTTTTAAGAACTTTAATGCACGTTTCTTAGACTGTTTAAATATCTTCTCTAATGAGTGAGATGAAAAAAATGCTATAACACCCCTACAATAATATATTTTTGACGAATTCATAAAAATTCTGTTATGAAATCAATTATTTTGAATTTTTTACTAGAATTTGTTTTTATAGCCAGTTATCGTTGAATATTGTTTTTTGCAAATTAATCATTAACAAATTTTTAACTCAAACGTCCTTTAATATTTAAGTTTTATTACATGTCAAAAGGAGTCGAATAACAATAAATAGAAATTCGTTCATCATATAGGTATTATTACGTAGAATTGTTCACGCCGCAAAGTTTCTCTAATAAATATGATAATTGATAATTATCAATGGTAATTTTTTGTGACGTCTAGAATAAAGAGTTTCAGGTTTTATATTGGAAAACATAAAGATATTATCAAGTAATTATAGAAAATAATTTTTAGAATGATTGCTTTTCTAAGAAAGAATTTATGAAACAATACAAAAATAATTTTTTTTCTGATCTAATGGTATTTTGTCCCCTTAACCCTTGAATGTTCAGCGTTACTCATAAAATATTTTTGTTTTTCTTATATTATCTTCTGCTAAACTTAAAATTCTGCAAAATAAATATGTCTATCAGGTCGAAGCGAACTATTTCCGATCTTGTTATGGGTGCCTAACTAGAGGAGTGCACACCCTCCGGAAAGCGAATTTTGCTCAAACCTCGAGAGGAAGTTTCTGGTACCCAAAAATGAAGCCTAGCACCCGAATTGCATTCTAATGTGCCTTTGTTATCGAGATATGATGTAATTTACTCGAAGTATGCGTTATTTTAATGAAAAAGAGTACCTTTTCTTTGAACTATAACTTTCCAAGTTTCTATTATGGATAAATGACCCAAAAGATAATAAAAGTAGGCGGAAAGAGCCTCAATTTAAGTTCTGTTACGTATAAAAATATTAATCTGATCAAAAGTTATTAACAATAATTGACGATGGTGACTGAAAATACATGGAAAATCAACTAATTTCAAAGAGTTAAATTACTTTTGATCAGATTAATATTTTTATACGTAACAGCTTAAATTAAAGGTCTTTTGGCCTACTTTTTATTATATTTTGAGTCATTTATCTATAATAAAAACTTGCAGGGTAATGGTTAGAAGAAGAGGTACCTTTTTTCATTAAAATAACGAATAGTTCGAGTGAATTACCTCATATCTTGATAACAAGAGTCCATTAGAATGTATTACGGGTACTAAGCTTCATTTTTGGGTACCAGAAAACACCTCCCAAAGTCTGACCGAATTTCGTTTCCCGCATAGTGTGCACTCTCCTAGTGAGCTATTTTTGCGCCGAATAAAAGCCGAGAAATCTAAAAAAATTATAAAAAAAAATTATTGTACAAAAACATTTAAATATGACCGAAACACATTTTTAAATATTTTTTAGAAGTTTTATTCAACGATTTCTATGTCTGCGCATTACAGAGTTAAATATAGAACGTACACAATCTATACCATTGTTTAGAGCTTATCAAAACATAAATTAAGAATAAAAATGAACTAATTTAACTGCAGAGAAAGTTAAGAAAAACGCGATCGAAATTCGCGAACATAAGTGGAAAACTCCAAATATGATTAGACTACATGGATTAGGGGATATCGGTGCCAGTCTGCTATTACGTACTTACCGACATTATCGTATTTCTATCATTTTGGTTCAACTTTTAATTTTTATTCATTATCTGAGTCATCTAGTGTTCTTCAAGGCATTTCAATCAGCGGATGAGCGAGATCATTAATGAAAGCGAAAAGTTGAGTTAAAATAACGAAAAATACGATGTAGGAATCCGCATTTGCCTCCAACATCCCCTTGAAAGAAATCTTTATTATCATTTTTCCCTGTATTCAAGAGGTCAACATTTTCTCTTTTTTGTCATGTTTTAAGGCAGGCCTGGGTTAAACAAACAAATTTTTTACGATTCCAAGAAATTTTTTATGCTTAAAGCAATCATTCTGAAAATCTTAATGTTATAAATACTTAGTAATATCTTAACTTAAATATTACCGTTATAAAAAGCGGTATTATTGCCGGGGTCCAGTGGTGCGCGAGCGATCAATCATTGGTGACCGCCAGGGAACCCCGTCCCAACAATTATGTTTTTGCAGATGGGGAACGAAAATTTAGGTGTTTTTCGGGGGTAAGAAAGAGGTGCCTAAGTTTGACTTTTTCCTATCGGCTGATTCCTGGCGTGGGTTTTCTTGGTTTGTCAAGTTTTCCCCACGCCACAGGGTATGGCCCTGGGTGAATGCGGGAAGTCAGTGGGTTATAAAAGGTTGGGGATAGGATCAAACCTCCCACACATAGGTAATGGGAGTGTCCCGTAAGACAGCACTAGGTGCCTATACGGGTTGTGGTAGAGAAGAATAAAACAGAAAGAAAATAATTACCCGTTAGAAAACCTCAAAATCTTGATCCTCACGTCTCACAATAGATCACTATTTTCAATTTCGATTTTCAATAATACCATATTTATTAAAGAAACTTTGTTCCTCGTACGATTCTACGTGATATATAATTAACGATATTTTTCGACGGTTATTCAACTTCTTTTAATGTGTATTAAAAATTAAGCAAAGCACTTTTTCGTTAAAATTTTGTTAATTTCTTTTCGGAGAATGTCACCTAGAATGGTGTGTTTAACAAAGTTTCGTTAATAAATATATAGCAATGAAAACAGTGATTTATTGTGACGTGTAAGATCAACATTTTGAGGTTCTACAATGGTTAAAATGTCAGATATTATGGCATAAAAATTTCCAGAATGATTGATTTTAAACATGAAGTTTCCTGGACTCGTAAAACAGAATTTTGTGGGATTTAACCTAGGTCTGCCCCTTTAACGAGTTCTAATGAATGATGCTGCTTTCCTAGGTTCCACCAGTGAGGCTGCAATGGACATCATCCTTTCATTTTTAGGATTGCTCTATTTATAGAAAGTAAAGAGCGGAACTGTTCACTTCTTATCAGAATCGAAAATTAGTATAATCACAAGATTCTGCTATATTTTCTATTAAGATAACTTATGTGCTCCGCTCTTCATCATGCATCATAAATAAATCGACCCTGAAAAGCAAATGTAAATCTGGTGCGTAGTTTTTGAGAAAAACGAATTTTTTTAATTTTTTTATCTGCGGGGAACGTACGTGTAATGCATTCTCTATTAATTGGACCAGTGCATACAAACATTAATCGCCTGGGTTAAACTCTAAAAATAAAATTGTTTTTTATGAGTTCATAAGTTTTTATACTTTCAATAGCAATTATTTAAAAAAAATTTTTTACTATAAATAATTGGTAATATATTTATGTTTATTGATGTAAAGCCTCAAAATCTTGATCCTAATTCTTATAATCCGTACTCATTTGCGCCGTGCACAATTTTTGTTTGTGCAAGATTTGTTGATTTGTTTTCTTAAGTGATACATGATTGACAACGCTTAACAATGATAAAATAGTATATTACGATACAAGTGGCATAAATGGCCTATTACGGCACGGCGTGAAGTTGGCGCCCGAGCGAAGCGAGGGCGATATTTCACGTCGTGCCGTAATAGGCCATTTATGCCACTTGTATCGTAATATACTATTATAGCACTGTGTGACCTAAATTCGCATTTATCGTACGCTTTTCCGTGGCATAAATGATCGATTACACCACTGTTGCTAACTTCACACCGTACCATTATAAACACTGTTTTGTTTATATTGTTTGTTTACGCAGTTTATGTGAGCAGGTGAGTTAATATCAATCTTAGAGACGCACCCTTGTCCTACGCAAGAGTAGAAAACGAGCCTACTAGCGGGTTAACTAAATTGAATCGATTACGTAGTTTTTTACTACGAGCAGATAACAACCTGATAAAAGGTAATTGTTAAAATTAATAAATATATTAAATAAAAATGTATGCTAATTAAATTACAACGATAATTAAGATTGTGAGTTTAATATTTTACTAACTCAAAACGTTAAATAAACATAAACAGAAATATAAGACTCTAGTCTACATATTTTTTAAAATACCCTAAAAGAACCTTATTTTATGTGGAATTCTTTTTTATAACGAATTTGATCGAACCAAAAAGGACAGCTCGTTAAAGCGTCAAGTTTGCAGTGGTATATATTATACAACAAAGTGTTTTAAATAAAAAGAGGTTTAAGATTTTTTTCTAAAACTTGAATGAAACATATCTGTGGGTTCCCGGAAAAACAACTTTTGGTATCCTTACATAGTATTTTCTCAGATAAAAATGCAAAAAATCAGGAAATTGGGTAAATAAGTAACTATATCTACTATTTATACATTTTTTAACATTAGTTTAAATGGAAAATAAAATCTTTAAACCTTAATATCTCAAGAACATAAAAAGTTGACTGAAATAATTTTTCCAGGAACACAAGGGAAATGGTAAATTCCTATAAGGTGGCGAAAGTTGGAACTACAATAATTGGAACTTTATACGATTTTCAAAAATGCATAAATGACTTAGAAAATGGTTCATTATTGGTAGTAAAGTATTTTTCAGAATTTGTCCAACTCTAATTTATTGAAAAAAATCAATATTTATGTATGCGATTTTGAATTTCGTGCGAATTATTTCGAAACGATTCCTATTGGCCAGTCGATTTCTGACGTCACGATGCTATAATTTTGGAAATGTAGTATGGGAAAGATTAAATGCTCCAATATATCAAAGAAAATATTTATATACAAAATAATCTTGCACGATATCCTTTATAATTTGCGACCAAGAATCCAATACTGATATTAGACATTGGGCCCAACTTTATTTTTTTAACTGAGAACATATCTTTTTTATTACTTACATGTTTGAATTCCTCGCCTTACAATACATACGAATATATATATATAATTTATTGATTATTTATATTGATCATTAAAATTTAACCTGATAGTTTGGGTTCTATCTAAATTAGGATTTCCTCTATCTGAAATCAGGCAGTGGACTTAAATAAACTAAATACGTATCCGTATGTATTGGAGACGAAGAATTCAAATATACAATAAAAAAGATGTGTTCTTATTTGAAAAAGTGAATTTGAGCCTAAAATGGGCCTTAAAAATATATTGGGCCCACAATCTGATATCACTATTGAATTCGTGGTCGAAAATTATTAAGGATATATGCTACATTATTTTATTTATAAACATTTTCCATGAGATATTGGAGCATTTAATCACTTTCCCGTACTAAATTTCCAATATTATGCCGTCGTGACGTCACAAAACAACTGGCCAATAGGAATCGTTTCGAAATAATTCGCGCGAAATTTAAAATCGCATACACGAATAATGATTTTTTTTAATAAATTCATGCATTTTTAAAATCATGCAGTCCCAATTATGGTGCAGCACATAGCGAGATTAGAAAACGATAATTTTGTCGCTTTTCAGGATATTTAAAGTATTTAGCTAATATAATTATCTTAAAAACTCTTTTTCGTAGGCAGGAAAATATTGTACAAATCATTATTTGTTAGAAATATCTCAAGATATTGTACAAACTATAACGTAATAAAATTGTCATTTTCCCTATCTCTGCAATGTATAGTACCATCATTATTGTAGTTCCAACTTTCGCCACCTTATGGAAATGTAACATTGCTGTTGGCGCTAGTACCATCGCCAAGGCGAATTACATATTATATCATTGATCGTAAGTGATGGTAGTTAAATTAAATAACTAATTAATTAATTAATAGTAATTGAATCTATTTGCTAAGTCAGAACTAAACATGAGACAGAAAACAATTAGTTTTAGAGATACAATATGTTTATGATTATTTTATTTTTATTATTAATTTTCATTGTAACATTCTAATAAAGCATCCGTTAAATACGTTCATATATATGCAAATTGCAAAGTATGGAAGTATTTAAAAATGAATAACAATTAGTTAAATAACTAAAACGTACAAATTTAAATCATTATCAGTAAGTAGGTCATCTACCCAAGTTGCGCACCAAAGTGCTTTTGCTACTGTTGCACTTACGTCGGTGGTAGAAAAAAAAGAATGATGATAGTTGCTTTGAAGTGCTTCGCGATGTTATGCTGTATATATAAGGTATGCGATTGCGGAAATTCGCAATGTCGCGGAAAATTCATTTGATCGATCGATATATTGATCGTTGCAGAGCAGAGCGGGGGCATATGAGCTACCTGTTCTCAAAATACAGTGTGCGTGATAAATGATTGAAGACGCGCGGCGCATCTGACTTTTTATTGTTGCACGTATTATAAGTATTGAAAATGGCAGCTATCGATTAAACAAGTTGCTTAACTTCTTTACAATTAATGAACAATTGCTTAGGTATTTGTCACCCCCAGAACAAGACTGATCGAATCCAATTTTTTTTCAATTTGATTTTTGTTTACAAAGAATAAATGTGTTAAGAATGATTGAGAAATTAACAATACAATAACAAAATTCATTAACAAAAATTTTATTACATGAAAAGTTTACTTTTACTTGACTTGATTGACTTTACAAAAATATAAACAGAACAAATACGTATCTAACAGAATTTGTTTGGAAATACGACTTTCGCTAATCATATTGAAGGATTTAAGAAAAATTTTGAATAATTTGATCATATATGTATTTGCTCATTCGAGTGTACATCATCATACATACTTTTATACTGTGAAAATGCTCTTTTTTCTAAAACTATAAAGCGATTTTGTAAAGTTTTTATTTCATATAAGTAAAGTAAGTATTGTAAATAGAATTTTTTAAACATAATATCTCTGCAATAGTAATTTTTCTGTATCTACGCAGATATTGATTGTGAAAAAATATAAAAGTAATATAACTGTAATTTAAAATTTTATTTCTTAAATATTTGATAGAAATGAAAAGCGTAGAAAATATCTATACTTTTTTTATAATAAGTATTGATAAAAAGATGTTGTCAAATTTGTTTCGTTATAGAAATTGAAAAATATAAAATTGGCCCCCTTGTATTATTATCTACTTTGCTGTAATTTTAAGTAAAAGTCATCCCATGAAAATTCCTTTCTGTAATAGTATTAACTAGTGCATGTAAAGTATATAACTCTGGGTTCCCAGAAAAACGACTTAAGAGGACTTTTTATGTTTTTGAGATATTAAGGTTTTATAGTTCACTTTAAACTAATGTTAAAAAACTCAAATAGTAGATAAGGCCACTTATTTTTACATTTTATTGATTTTTTTGCATTTTTATCTAAACATACACTATGCAAGGATACTAAAATCGTTCAAAACTCAATTTTCAGAAAAATGGACTTCAGTTGTTTTTCCGGGAACCCACAAATATTGTGTGCCAGTATAGGTATTTTGTTTTTTCCTATTCTATCAATATAATATTACACAAGTAATAGGTATCTTTTCAAGAAAAAGTCAGAACAGTAATTTAAAAATTCACTTTCGTTATTTATTCAATATTACATAGATAGTATAATTGTTAAATTATAATACAATAGATAAAGACTTTATAATTTAACGCTTGTCAATAATAGATTATTAACTCATAATACTAACAAGAGTTTTTAAATTAAAGTTGAAATGTAACAATTATGAAATTATAATCAATTATTAACAAAAAAAAATCATATATTTATTGCCCTAAATGATAATAAATAATTGTGTTAAGACAAACAGTTTACAAATATTTATGTTGTTATTCGTTGTTTTATTATTTTTCGTCCTGTTTTATTTAGGCTATAATTTGTAATTAATTAATAAAACATCGAAAAGAATTTATTTTATAAAACTAATAAGGAAAGATGTACATAAAATATTAAGCATATTAAATATCGTTGAAGAAATTATTTAATATCAATAGTATATGTAATTAATGTATCCTTTTGTAACTTTTAATAATTTTCTTTTTATAGAATTATGATAAAGTGTAATTTAATTGTGATATACTTTTTAAGCTTCAAACATGTGTACATATTAAAAGAAAAGCATTTCAAAATTGCCAAAAAGATGTATTCTTGTTGAAGAACTAGAATTATTAAAAGTTTTTCATTTGTATGTGCATCGAATACGATTAAATTTAATCATTTTTTAAATAATAACTAAGTTTATGATTGATTTGGATATAGAATAAAATTTAATATTTTGTACTTTTTAAAACAAATGTTTATTTAAACACATGATTAGATCAGGTATATGGGAATTTTACTATGATAATTTTATATACATAATCAACAAGTTAAGGTTTAAAAATGTAAAAATGCTATAAAGTCCAAGTACTTAAATATTCCTGTATGAATATACCTACTTAATATTTGTTAAGAATACCACAAATCAGAAATAATTGTGAATTGCATTTTAAAATAAGAGAATATAGTTATACGTTTTCAAAAGCGTGAAATATAAAATTTCTGTTTCGTTTAAAATTCACATTACACGCGCTAATTTTTTTTCTATCTAGATTATTAGTTGTCCCATGATTTATATCATTCTTCATGCATGCTTTAGCAAATTATATTTACTAACAGTAAACTTTTACAAGTCACAGATCAAAGTACCTAGATAACGAGAAAACTTTATAAACACAATCTTACATGCATATAGAACTAATAGCGGCTTCAAGTGTCTAGTTAAATTAGAACGAGAATTCTCTTCATTGCAATACTATGTGTGTCATAAAACGTTATTGCAATAACAATAACTTCACTTAAAGATACGACCCGCGTTCAAAGCGCAATTAGTGTGCGCCCAACAAAATGTATTATTTATTATTTTTATTTTTATTATTATATTAATTAATATATTATTACAAATATTTTTTTTTGTTCAAATAAAGAAACGTTTCAATAAAATCTTCGCACGCGAAGAGATTGAAGGTTTCTTGGACAAATAATTTTTTGCTTTTAATGCAGTGATTAGCTATGTGAAGTTTGTACCTGACGTTTTTCGTCGTCCTTTAAATTAAACTTTGATTCTTTTACTAAGAAATCACAGATACACACACTTGCAAATGCGGAAATTTACAAGATCGTTTAAACACGTTATATTTATAAAAAAATTATACAAAAACGCCCGAATGTACAGATACTCTAAAAATGAACTTTGGAAGATTATAGATCCCATTTTTTAAATAAATATGCGATAAATTGCGTTACAAAATTGAACTAAGAATCTCCAAAACTACATTCATAGTTTGATCATCTACTAAAACTATATCAAAGGCATCTTTGAATGATGGTAAACTTTCCTCCGCCTGAAAACAGAAAACAATGGTTAAAATAAAAAATAAAAAATTATTAATTATTAATTGAATTTAATTTCAAATGAATTCATTTAAAGTATACTGGTTCATTTTAAATATCTTGTATATAAGTATTATTTTACTGATACATGTCAAAAATTAGGAATCATCACATGTACTAGTATTGAAAACATTGCAAAACTCTTTCATTTATCCTTCTTGCACTTAAAAATTAAATGAATAAAAAATTTTAATCTTTAGCCTTGAACTCGGCATTTGAATACTACTAGCTTAGTGATAAATGATGATTCATGTAAGTATATAGCAAGGAATCGAAAAAAAAATTTTTTTCATTATCTGTATAACTTTAAAATAAAATGCTATCACAAAGCTTCAACTACGAAGAAGCAAAAATTTGTATAGTAAATATAAAGTAAAATGTAAACAAATAAATGTTATATTTAACCAGTTAAATATGTAATTTCCAAAGCAATGTACCTTGCTTTAAAAGAATTGTTTGAATGCTTGTTTATCAAATAAAAACTAAAACTCACGTGATCATAAAGAAATCCAATTCTAAGGATTGTTTCAGTGTTTTCCACACCATCTGCCATCAAGGCATCACCCAGTGTATCACCCATTAAGACAACATTTGTACGACCTTGCAGAATTCTAAAATATTCATTTTCCACAGCATGTTCATTTTTGTTAAATACATGTATCAACCTATTTGAATTTTTAAAGCCATCCAGCATGTTTCCATTGAACTTTAAAAAGTTTGAAATAACATTAACATTTTCATACAATACTCCTTGGTGCCTTAATATAGCTTCCACTATATCACCTAATCCAGCACTGAACACAAGTATAGGAACATTAACAGTTTGCAACTTTGCAAACAACTCTTTTGTCCTGTCTCGAAGTGAATGGCCATATATATTAACCACTTCTTCTATTTCTTTGCGGTCAAATTCATGACCTTGAAGATTTTTATGTGATGCCAGATTCCATTCATTCATTGCTTCAATTTTGTCTTCCATTGGAATATTTGGATTTATCTCTATTGCTCTATACTTCTGATACAAAATTTTTGATGCTTCTTTGTATGATTCTGGGAGCTGTCTGCATTGCCTGAATATTCCTAAAAGAGACATTTATAAGCATATTTTTACTCACAATACATTGGAGTATACACATTTTTTCTATTCAATTCTAAAATTAACAAATTTACATTGTATTTTTTTACATTTAAATATATGTAGTTGTAAAGAAGAAAGCCACAGAGTTAATTTTTATAAGTTTGGGATTAATAAAATTATCATCTTTTTCAACTAAAAATAATTTATTAAATTTAGTCAACCAATTTTTTATAACTAAGCCAATATATTCAATCAATAACAAAAGATTTGTTAAACTATAAAAAATGATGAGCATAAAAATTTGATTTCATATTAAATAATTTTTTATACACACAAACATATAAAAACCAAAATTCTTACCGAAACTACTCAAAATTGGTTGTCCATTCTCGTGTTGTTTAGTCAACGTCAAATCGAAGTCCGACACTATCTGCAAAGTAAAGACACCAATGACGAATTAGCGCACGCGCTATGCCTCCAACAAACATAACAATTAAAAATGTTGTTCCAGCGAACACAAAGAGATGGCCAAACACGAACCTGCAGTCTACTAGCACCTTCCCGTATAATTTTATGTATCTTCTGAAGGACCATCGCCTCGTCCTTCATGTGTACATGTTTGGACCTTAGAATCCGTAGCTAAAAAAAGATTTGACAAATATAAGTACAAGCACGTGCGGTTCGCGCGTGTCCTCGGAACTATACGACTCGAAATAAAAAAAAAACGCCTAAAGGTTCAGGAAGTACAAGTATACACACACGCGACGTCGTTCCCCACTTCTATACCCACATTTATTATTATACTCACATCCTCGATAGTCACTTCGTTGGGCATCTTAAAGGTGCAAAAAATCGATGGGATAATGCGGAGGAATTGACGAATTGTGGCTACGTTACTTGTACACCGTCGGAGAAATGAATTAAACACGTCGACGTACTCGACAACTGAACTTACACTGCTGCTGCTCACTGCTGGCTTCTGCTGCACCACCCAATATACACACAACACACGATATGTATGCAAGAGCGCGGTTTGGTTATACGTATATCCTCGCGCGACAGCGACTGACTCCGCAAAGAGAAAATAATACAACGCGCGCACGGGCTATCTGCTGCTGTCTCTCGCCTACCAACCTGACGACCCATGGAAACGGCCGCTACGCGTTGCTATTATATTGCCAAACACATGTTGCCAACCGCGACGGCGCAAGCGCAAGCGCGCCAATGTACGACTCCGTGCGAAGTGACGTAAAAGAGAACGAATAATAAAAATAAAAAAAGATGACGCATTGGGTAACATATGTCTTGCGTGCTTTCCCAATTATCTTTGGCCCCCTCTAATAGCGTGACGCGAGCGTTGTCTCGCGCGCTTATTCCGACACAAACGAATTTTCTTATCGACTTTAAACACTTTCGAATCTTGACACATGTATGAGATTTGAGGACTGTTGCAGAATGTAGTTACTCATTTGTGTAAATACAAACAGAATGAGACATCGTGTTTTTAGATTTTACGGAGATTTTTCAGCGCATAGATTTCTAAAAATATAATCATTTTTTCTTTTGTATAAAAATTGTTTATTTTAATAAGCGGTATCGTACAAAACTGATTGAACTATGGTGCTAAATCAATAATATCAAGGAGAGAATATGATAGATTTTGCTTGTGACAGATATGTAAGAGATTTTTCAGATATTCCTGACAAAGTATTTGTTAATTCTACGACTCTATTTACAGCTTCACGATTGCAAAATCGCAGTAGTACTTCTAAAATTTGTTCTTTGTTAATAATTTTCAATGTTTCAATCCAATAATTTTTAGTGTAGTCGTACAGTTGCTTGGAATTATCATAATCTTCAAATTCATTTTCTGTGGTAGCTGTAACATTATGCATGAATGTAAATAAGACAATACATGGCAAAAGAAAAGTTAGGCTTAATATTTATATATCATTACCTGCTTTTAGATTCATCATAATTTTGAGTATAGTGTGAATTAACCCCAGGTCAGGTATCATATCGTTTTTTTGAAAATAGAATACCATTTTTATACATTGTTGAATACAAAGTAAACATTTATCTTCTGATATCATCAAATTACTCAAAATTGTATATGGCTTTAGTATTTTTAATAATAGAGTATTCATTTTCTGAAAATTTTCATCTGTTTCACTATCTGAAAATTTTAATAATTGCTTTTTAATGATATTAAATACTATATTAAGCCAATTTTCTATATTTTTAAGATGTGCTTCTGTATGAGAATTATCTTCTTCATTGACTAATTCCAACATTGATTCACAAAGGGCGAATATCAATTGGTCAACATCAAAGACATGTTCAAGAAAATAATCATTATTTGGTAATTCTATCTCAGAGATCAAATAAACCAAGTCTATAGTAGGCATTAAAAGTTCATCTGTAAAAAGTCATACAATAAGTGTGAAATAATAATATCAATTAAAAAATAAAAAAAAATGATTACTAATCATTACCACTTGTTGAACTTTTTAGAATGAAACAAATAGCTTCACCGAGTATCTCACATTCTTCAATTTTTTTTAACCAAAGTGACTGTGGGTTTTTTTGAATATCCCATATAGCTGATTGTAAAATCCTTAAGACTTGAATCAAGGTTTCCTTATCATCTGATGATATAAGAGATAGTATATTTGTTACAAATTCATTTGCGTTTACTAGTGTCTCAAGAGACTTTGTCTCGCAACACATATTCCCAATAATTCCAACAATTATTTCCTATTAAAAAAGGAAAGCATTTTCATAATCAATTAACAATTTGTGTATTTATTTTTTAATAATATTTTCATTACTCGTAATAATTTCAGAAAGATCTCCAACCGTTAATCTTGGTTCTTCTGAAGTTTTTAAAGTAAATTCAGCCATTTTAAAGAAATCATTTTCCAATAAAAATTCTACAATATCTTTCTCAGCGGTCATGTCCCATAACGTGCATAAATCACTTTCTATTGATTCATTCCATCCATCTTCATACACCTATAACAGAAAATTTTTAATAAAATTTGTGTATAAAATACAGTACAATTAAATGTACAACATTAATTGAACTTACTTTAGATAGAGAAATAAGTGTGTTCAGAATCCATTTTGCACTATACACAGTTTCACCTATAGTATCTCCTTTAATAATATCATGCTCCGTTTCATTGATTTCTTGGGACTCCAAAACTCTGCCTTCATTTTCAGACACATGATTATGTTCCATCTCCTGTTCTTTATTTTCCTCTTCATTCACTATATTATTATCCATTATATTACTGCCTTAATGACAAGATATTTGTATTGTTTTATTTATTTACATATTTATTAGATCAAATTTAGTACATAGGTCTAATAAACTAATATTTATAAGTTAGCTAAAACTAATAGATAAAATCATATCTCCCAATCATAGTCACAGCCGCATATTTTTACATTTATGAAATATTCTAAGATAATATTCTGTTTGTTTGATTAATGTTTCATTTATTGTTATCAATAGTTTTCTTTTCATACATTTTTTATTATTTGTAAATATTTTTAACTCAGTTGCAATTATATTACTATTTTTTTATTACTAATTCTAATATTTACTTGTAAGTAAATCAATTTTGATTGTATAATTTTAATATAATAAGTAAAATGTTATTAACAACGTTAATAATATAATTTCTAATAAAATTACTCTAACAGAACAAAAAAGAAACTGCTTTTTAGAATATTTTTATCTTTGAAATAAAACTAATTTTCGATCTCGACTTACTTAATGATCAGTAGCTGTTATAAACTTTATATCGATTAGCGAGGTGTCAAAATGACCATGCAATCTTCCAGCACTCGCATTACATATTTACACGGGTGCAGCAGCAGCAGTAGGCGATCAATCAACTCCGCGCAATAAGCCGTCGTTGTCTGGTTGTTCGACGTCCGCGAGGAGCCGTGTAGGCATCCAAACAAAAGTCTGCTGCCGCGCGGCGAAGTCTTCTCGCGTCCGTCGTTGCATTCGTTTTTTCTCCCCTCGGAAAATCTTTAGGATTCTCGTCCAACTGACTTTTTTTTTATACAAGAACTTCTTCTACATACTTTTTTGATACGAAACGCGCGCAGAGCCTTTTATTATGCGAAAAAACGGATGCGAGAGTCCGCGGCTGCAGGGATTCGCGTGCAACTGCAGGAGCGAAGAAACGTAAACATAACCTGCGCGAAACGGCTGACTGGGAGCTGAGGAGGATGTCGTGCCTGACGAAGTCGCGATTCAAATATCCGAGCAGCAATGATAAGGAAAAATTTTACCACGCAGACGACGACGAGGACGACGAGGACTTTGATTTCCAGGTGAGTGTTATTAAGCTTTTTTTCTCATTTTTTTTCTTACTGGGATATATTTGATTTATTTGATTGAAAATAATAAAATTGGTTTGTTTGCATTCGTTGATGTTTATTTTATAAAAGCAGCCAACATTATTTTGAAAATATCCGAATATTTTAAATAAAATTTATATATTATATCTCTGTTTTAATTTATTTATTTAATTTATTTTAAAAGACTACAAAATTTATGAAATTTGGTTAAAATGTACTTCAACTTTTTGTAGTAATTATTAGAATATAATATCTTTAACTATTATTTGTAGAGTAACATATTTAATATTATGTAAAAATTCCTTGAGAAATCAAATAATTCCGTAGTTATTTATCAAATTATTTTTATTACAGTATGTTCCTGTAAATCAATTCAAACATGTTATAAAGGATGTAAAAAGACAACGGATTAGGGATGAGGAGGAAAAAGTGTGGACTTCATTTTTGAAAGAGCAAGAACAATCAGTAATAAATTATGAGCAAACTCACAATGGAACTAAATACAAATCTTCTCGTACCCTTGCGGAAAGTATACAAGATGTTGATAGAGAGCTAATGCGTCTAGAAGCTGATGCTTTACCTGAAAAAAATTTTCATTTTGGCAGTAGCAATATCAACGATACTCAGGTATTTTTCTAATAATTATAAATACAAAGTCAATCTTAAATTTCACTAATTGTATAATATTGTTCAATTTGTAGGAAAGGATTACTTCAGCTATATCTCTAAAGAAAGATTCCCCAGGTAAAAAGGAAAATGGTACAGGAAGTACTAATTTTTTATTGACTATACCAGAAGAAGAGAACACTTATTGTATGACTGAATCTTCAGAATCTCATAAACCTTGTAGGACATACATAAGAAAATCATGTTCTGATCAAACTTTCAAAAATAGAAGAATTCATTCCAGATGCTACCACTATAGCACTAATGATTTAGATTATAATTCTAGTCCAGAATACAGTCCGGATAGGCTCAGCGACTTAGACTCAATTCCTGTACGTGCAGACCCTGTTGCAGTAACCAAAATATTAGGTATTCAAAGGAAAATTTCTACCGTTATGGATTCGGTCTCTTATGAGCTTGATAGAATTCCATTACCTGATGGAGAAAATGATCTTCAGAGAAGGCAGCAGCGCGTTGTAGAATTTTCTACAAGACTTTCCAGAAACTATTTGTATGATCTTGGCAGACAAATCTCGGATATTCAAAGGCATATTAAAGCTATTACTCCTAATGGTAAAATAAGATTGAGTAGAAGAGGGGTAATTCTTCATATGCAGGCTATAGAGCAAAAACTGATAAGTGCACATCAGTTACTGTTAACTGCCTTAAGTGCTTACTGGAAGCACATTCCTAGTTCAGTATTAAAAAATCATCCTGGGAAGTTAAAGGAAATATTAGAAATAGTTGTACAACTTAAAAATATTTGTACAGAAATAAAACTTACTCCTGATTTATATTGTTCCGGTGATGATAGAGATGTATTTTTGGGAAAAGAAACTGAAAATCGATGTAGTGCAATATTATCTAAATTTCGGTTAACTTCGGATAATGAATCTCAAGTTCCAAGTCATACAACTAGATCAACAGTTGTAACTCCATCTCGACGCAAAAAAACGCGAAATCGAAAAACGTTATCTAACCGTTTAAGTATGTATACAATGGATTTGAGATTAGCTAAAAATTATCAGCCTAAAAAGTCTCAGAGTATGTTCCAAATATCAAGAGATAAGAAGCAGAATTGCTCTACATTGAAACAGCAGCAAAGCAATATGTCAGTACCTAAAAATACACGTTTACCTGCATTGACATCAAATGAAGTCGTTGGAAATAAAAGCACCAAAATAAGTATTCCTGTAAAAGAAGATGATATACAAACTATTATGGAAACTGTTCCATCAGAATTAGAGGCAGAAAGCCCTGAATCAATTAGGTCAAATAGAAAATCCAGGATTCATGAAGAATCTAATAAAATAATTGAAGTTTATAAAGATATCAAAGATCCTGAAAGACTGAACAAAAGTAGAATAAATAATATTAAGGAAGTAACAAAGGATGATGATGCAAGAGAAAAGTGCTTTTCATCTTTGTTGCCTGTGATAGGAGACTTAATGCTATTAGTTCAAGGTAAACAAAATGATTCAAGAACGCTCCCAACAGCTTCAATTGATACTCTCTATGACTTTCTACAAAACTGTCAACCAAAAGTTGACTCAAGTAAGTTGCATTCATCTTCTTATTATTTGTAAGCACTTAAGGATGTTTACCGGATAATTGAATATCTTTAAAATCTCTTTAAACTTTTATTGTATGCCAATTTAGGTGTGTTCTATACGTGGTTGAAATTTGAACTCCCCTTGCAGTATCAAAAATTGAGAGATCTAACTTTAAAGTTTCAATTTTTACCCTATTTTGAGTTCTCACAAATTGGACATTTTTATTTATTGTAAACCAAGTTTCCTTTAAATCGTTCTGAAAAACTAGTATGTAATGTAAAATAAGCATAGAAATAATACATAAATATCTGGCCATAGCAAGCGGTACATGTTTAAAAGATATAGCTATCAAATGTGCTCAAATGTTATTAGTACATCTATATCTTGGTGCAGTATATGCAAAAGTCAATGCCATACTTTGGTTTTTAGTGCTTTTTCATCACTTTTATATTCTTTACTAATATGTTAATGCTATATACTGTAAACTGAAGGGATTTTATTATAAATATCGTCATTTAATGATGATTTCTTTGAAATTAACTTTTTAATCTTACATCGAATTTACAACTTATAATTAATAATTACTTCAGACATATTTTTAAGAGTAACTACAAATTCATGTTATAAAGAAAACGATAATATTATATTTGAGTTTTGATTATTACTTTATTATTTATTTAAACTAATGTGATAATACTTTTTAAAGTACTTTTAGTTACAGTACTTATATAAAAAATTTTTGTACAGATGAGACTCAAACTTATCAAGCAAAGAATGAAGTTCAAATTGGTGCAAAAAATATGAAATTGATTTGTTATTCCACAAAAGAAGATAGTGAAGGAAATAAGCAATATCTCGACGTAAAGGAGCAAGAAGAAATTTTTAATTTTCATAATGCCTCTTGTCAAGCTAATTATTTGGAAAGCAGTGAAACTTGCAAATTGTCAATTTCTGAATCAGCAGCATCGTGCCTTACTGATTATCGTAGTCAATATCAGTGCTTCTTAAAGTCCAATCCATTGTACACAAGCAATACTCAAAACAAACCATGGGAAATTGTTGCCTGGATTGCTGATAAGCTTGTAGATGAATTAATTGTAGAGCTTTCTGATGATTTTCAAATGGAAGATGTAATTCAAAAACTATTTGATCTAGAATTTAAAGAATTCTAGTCATCCTCTAAACTGTCTTTTAATAACTTGACATTTAAATTTTTACAAGATTTGCACTTTGATTTGTTTTTATTACATATTTTAAAACAAATAAAAGGTTTTATAATTTTACCTGACAAAAAGAATATTTGTTGAAAAAATTATGAAAAAAAATTTATTTCAATCACAATGATCACTAGTCCAAAGTTACAACGGACATTAAAATACGTTGTAAAAGCACAGTATTTAAAAGTAATGTTTTTATAGATTAAAATTTTTTACAATAAAAATATTTATCCACGAATAATGTTGTGATTCTTAAAACTACTCAGTTTTTCTATAAATGTTTTCTTTATAAATAAAACTACATTCTGATTTTATATTTATTATATAAGAGATAATTATTATATGTGTAATTAAAATTAAAAATCATTGTTTAAATGATGAATTTTTGGAAAAAATAAATTACAATTTACTGACCTGAAAAATACATTATTTATAAAAGATTGAAATTTGATGAATCTTGGTAACAATTTAACATAAATTACCAAGCCATGTCAAATTTCAATGTTACCTATAAATAGATCAAATTATTTTCATACTATTTACATAATTTAAATGCTACGCAGATTCCCAAGGCAAATGCGAATTTGAAAAAAGAAAGTTGTCCAAACATTGCCATCATCACATGTTGCAGCGTAATTGCTGTTTTATTATCCAACTGGAGTATAGCTGACTAGATAAATAGAATTGCATGTGTTCCTTGCAGGACACAATATCCTTTGAGATGGCGCCAGTATAAACGCGCGAGCAGACGCAAATGAAAACAAAAAGGAAAAATCAAACGGTATACTCCTCGCACCACGGATTCATCAGCCACTTGTCAGTCGCCCGACGAGAATATATATGTGCAATCTCGCACGCGGCGCGCGCGCGACCGTAGTGTTTACTCTCTCTCTCCTCTCCTCCTTGAAAGCTTGAATCATGATTCGTGCACGCGAGTCGCGACTCTTAAATGCACCGTGGAGAGGAAAATTTCCTCAGAAAATTACTGAGGTGATGCAACGCCAGTCTCGGCGGGTTCACACTGTTCACAGCCGTCGCCGGTAAAGAGATACCTACTGCTCCGTTATAGTAAACAAAAACAAAAAACTCGCTGCTGCTGGTGCTGTTGCATATGTTACTCCAAAATTTGCGACTTGAAACAACTCGGTAATTTCTCTATCTTTCTTTTATTTAATTTTGCAACAGTGATATGATATGGGAATATAGACGCACGTGACGTGATCTGGATGAGCTTGTTCTTTTTTTTTAAGATAAAAATCGCTCGCGTGTCGTATGACAGTGACATTGAAGAAAGTTGTAGTGTAGCCGTGTAGGTATAGTTGTAACTTTCACTCGTAAAATGAGTTCACTTGTGTGCGTATTGACCGTGGGCGCGTTACTTTAATGACTGCATATCTCATTCTTGTAAAGGGAATGGCGAGTATCGCGTGTGTGTGTACAGTTGTGTCTTCGTCGCGTGAAATATCGTGACGTAATCTTGTATCAATTTCAAATTTATCTATATTTGATTGGTGGATATTAAGCACACCCCCTTAAGAATTCAGAAACAATTGACTGTTATAACGTGGGTCGGGATTATACTTGTTGCTAAATAAATGTGTTTGATGCAATCTGTAATTAAGATTCCTATCTCAGCATTAGAAGGCAACTTCTTTTATTGTGTTTTTTTTACTTATATTGGAGACGCAAAGTTGAAAGAGGAACTCCATAACTTTGTGAATAATTTTTAATGCATCATTGTGTTGTAGGAGATGATTTTCATCGTGCTAGGACTCCTGCTGCTGGGGACGGCGAATGGAGAACCAAGTGTGGTTTTCAATAAGAATGAAACAAAGATCAATATGGATGAAGTTGTGTCCATTCCGTTTACCATTAAAGGTCTGTCCAGCAATATTTTGAAAGTCAATTTGAGTGCTATCAGTACAGATCTGAATGTAGTTCAAGTTAATGCTCCGATCTTTGATCCTGGTTTAATTCAGGATGGGTCTTACAAGAACTTCATTAATGCCACTGGAATTTTCCTGGGAAAAGCAAATGTTTCTGTGGCAGTTCATATCGATGGGGTAAGAACAATTTGCATTGTTTACCATATTTCAGTGCTCAGAAATATGCAATTATTATCGTAAACTATAAAAAACTCAATGATTCTTATATAATGTTAAATTTATTAAGACTTATTTATTGTTGACTTATTCATGACATAATTAAGATTGCCAACACATTATAGTCTTAATTTTTTTTGCAGGAACAAGTAAAACCAGATGTCATAAATGTTATTGTGATTAGAAGAGAAAGAATAGTTGATCATCTATTCACTGCTAGTGTAATAATACTTGTT
Organism: Gastracanthus pulcherrimus; assembly: GCA_949152435.1. Taxonomy (NCBI): domain Eukaryota; kingdom Metazoa; phylum Arthropoda; class Insecta; order Hymenoptera; family Pteromalidae; genus Gastracanthus; species Gastracanthus pulcherrimus. The sequence continues at coordinate 28,669,987 of OX424574.1, read as the reverse complement.
TCAATTTTGTACATAAATTTTGGATGTGCTATGGATTGGGATCTGTGTAAAAAGACGATTAAAAGACCCATTGGACCTTTGATTGGTTGTATGTGCCAATTTGTACTCGTACCATTGGTAATTAAATTTCTAAAATTATTTTAAAAGTTATTCACATTATATTCACCTGAAACATTAGTTTTACTAATATCAGGGATTGCCAATAAATTCATTTAATTTTATAGATAAGTTATGTACTTGGCATTATATTGTTTCCTGAATCTCCTGAAATGCAATTAGGAATTTTCTTTACGGGTATCAGTCCTAGTGGAGGTGCATCTAATATCTGGACCATGTTACTGGGTGGTAATTTAAATTTATCCGTAACGATAACAACATTATGTACAATTGCTTCATTTGGTAAATATATTTTATTATTTCTTAAAGATTACAGGATATTTAAAATCTTATTTTTGAAATTGTTACCTATTATTGTCAATAACTGAAAAATTCCGTTTATTAAAGATTGATAACTGATACATTTTTATGTATTTAATAAAATTTGATTCTGATGAATATAAAAATATATCTTTAATTTTTTTAAACCACAAATTTATTTGTGAATTTTCAAATAAATAATACTTATTTTTTTATTTATAAAAATACTCGACAATTTAGTATTCTATTTCTTTAATTTTATTTATAAATATGATTGACATATTTGTATCTATTTTTAGGACTAATGCCTATGTGGATCTTTACATTGGGAAAACATATATTTGAGCGAGGCAATTTAGCTATGCCTTATGGTAAAGTAGCTAAATTTGCTGTTGGACTTATAATACCTCTAGCTCTTGGATATTTTATTCAGAAGAAATTGCCTAGGGTCTCAAGGATCATGGTTCGCATAATGAAACCTTTTTCAATAATTCTCATTCTTTACATCATTATTTTTGCAATTGTCACAAATAGTTATTTGTTCAAGCTCTTTTCTTGGAAGGTAAACATTTTTGTTTAAATTGAATAGAAATATTAATATATAAATTAGATTATGGATATTAATTTATACAAAATTTAAAAATATGTTACAGATTATTCTAGCAGGAATGGGTTTACCATGGCTAGGATTTATTTTTGGCTTAATTGTTGCATTTGTCCTTCGTCAACCAAATCAAGACATCCGAGCTATTGCTATTGAAACAGGCATTCAAAACACCGGTGTCTCTATATTCCTACTCAGGATAGGTTTAACACAACCTGCTGCTGACATAACTACTGGTAATACAATTGCTTACTATTAGTATTATATAATTTTTTTAATAACATTTTTCAAATAAGTAATTGTTGCTTAATATTAATGTTTTCAGTTGTTCCAGTATCTTGTGCAATTATGACTCCAATTCCTTTAATGATTTTGTACATAATAAAACTTGTGTTAGATCGAAGGAAGAAAAAATTAGCAGGTTCAAGCGAAAAACTTCAGAATTCTCCACAAACTGTTACAGCAATTCCAGCTGCACTTTCTTCTTCCAGACTGAATCAAATGACGTAATGTGGAAATTATTCCTGCTATGTTAATGGCTTTGGAATTTCCTACTACTGTTGATAAAAAAAAATGACTCAAAGAGGGAAATAATGTGCTACATTATATTAATGGTTGTTGGATTTCCTACTACTATCACTTGAAATACTTAAAATGTACAAAGTGGTTGATTTTTTCTATAACTTTTTTCTATATTGTAGTTTATATGTAGATTTTTATATATCGTTAGAAAGATCTGAAAATAGTATTTATCGTTATAAGATAAAGTAGTATGAACAATCATATTTAAGAATTTATTTCTGAGATACATAATGCTTGATAAAATCATGTAAATTGTAACAAAATACTGTAAGCTAATAATACTTGGAAGTTTTATTAATTACGCATTTATTATAGTTTTTCTTTTACTACAAAGATTTAGTAAAACAGTTTATAAAATAATGTTTTATTTAAAATATTATAGCAGAGTTGTGAATGATTGTAAGATACGAAAATTCTAGACACAAAGTTTAAAAAATGTTGGCTTGTTAAACATTTTTAATTTAAGGTTTATTCATTAATTTATTTATTATTTAAAAATTTGTTGACAAAAGGCGCTATATATTATTTCAAAAACATGCATATTGTGATAAATCTTATAAAGACAAAAATAAATAAATAAAATATGACTGATACTCATAACTGTTACTGTCAATATTATATTTGTTCAATGAACATAACATTTATAAATTCAGAACCAATGTAAACAATAAACTTTTTTAAATAAATTATATATTTTTTTCAATATAAAATTTTTGTGTTATCCGTGCATTTAAGCCTTACTTTTACATTGATTTCAGAATTTGCTATTTATTTAGCTATTACGACATTACGTGTTTAGATAAAATAGTGGTCTGGAAAGGTAAGTTCCAAAGCACAGTAATTTGATGGTCAAAGAAGAACCCGATTGTATTAATTCTGTCATAAATATATTAACATTCTAGCACATAAAATACAATGTAAATAAGAATAAATTGTAAATGTGCATATTATTAAACAATTAGCTACAAGAACATCAATTTAAAGAGTAAAACAAATTCTTCACTTTTAACTATCTCTTATTAGCTCTTGGCCAGGTGCAATGTACTGTGACCGTCTATGACTCAATTCCACGAATTTTAAGCACGAAATTCGCAACACCGCACGAACTTATTCGCGCGTGATTCACAACCAATCGGAGGATGTCTATTCATTATTTCAAAAAAGCGCACAACCGTCAAAAGGAGAGAATCTCTTTGTGCCTGTTCGTGCCCATCATCTGCCTTCGGTGGTAGCTTCACACGCGTGTTCATACCTATAGAGTTTCGAGGAATGAAGAAGTACTTTTTCTTCTTTTGAACAGTGAAAGGATCATGATCATGACGATAAACAATGACAATAGATAATTCGATCATCGTTAATTTATTTTTCTTTGTATAAAAGTTTTTATCTGCGTTGCAAAGAAAGTCCTGTTTTTACTGTTTGTGTGAACCAGTTGAGAGTGTCGAGAATATCATGTGAAACAATTTTAACTGTCATAACCGATATTCTCTTGCCGCAAGAAAGCAAAGAGGAGGATTGTATCCAGTCAGTAAAGGGAATGTTAAGGATCAATTAAAAATGAGTGGTCGTAGCAATTTCACGACACACCGGCGCAGCAAAGAGGATTCCTTTGTTGTTGCTGACAGTGATGAGGAAATCGACAACTCTTTCAAGGGAAACAGTACCACTGCAAATCCAAGGGTGATCGGGGATTCGGATTCGGATTCCGATTCAGATGGGTGAGATTGCACAAAAGAATTTTTTTTCGTTATTGTTACTGTTACAATATAATAAAGTACGTTGTGGTTAATTCATTTTAATGATATGCTCGATCGACGGTGTAAGCCTGCTTAATTTACAAAAAGTTTCAAAACACTTTTATAGTATAATTTTTTTTTAATTTTTCCTAAATCTGTTTTTTCTATAATTTGTGAACATAAAATTTTAATGAATATGATTATTAGGTTTAGTTAAGAAACTTTACTGTATACTTACTTCAATGTAAAATGATTATATCTAATTCATGTTTAAATAATTCATAAATAGTAGATATGGTTAATTGTTTTGACACTTTCTTGATTTTTTGCATTTTTATCTGAAATTAGACTAAGTAAAGATACTAAAATCGCTCAAAACTCAATTTTAAAAAAGTGGACTTATGTTATTATTCTGGGAACCCATAGAATTATATTTTTAGTAAATAATAATTTTCTGCGAATAGTATTTATTAGACATACTAAATTTATTTACTGAAACGTTTAATTTAATTTTATCATTTAAAGAACAAAATAAGACCCTGATCATTAAAATTGGATTGAATACCAAAAAGTTTCTGCATTTTTAATGATTTTATTTCAATTGCCAATAATCGTGTTTGCAAACATCACAATTATTGATTAAAAAAATGTTGTATGTACATGAAGTGTACTAGTATAAGATATATAAAGATTGACACTAACAAGTCTTAACGAAATACAAAGAAAAATGAAAATAAATTGGTCGTTTTGTAACCCATGAACCTCCTTAAATTGATGCTTGTAGATAAAAATGGTCAAATGCAGGGCTTATTACAATCTTTGTATTCGTAAAGTTTAAACTCTTAATCTTTTTATTCATTATTATTTTTGTGTTTTGTGTTAAATATAATATTTTAAAATTTTTTATGAATTATATTTTTTAGTGATGACTCGAAAAATGTTGATTTAACAGCAGATTCTGCTGTAAAAGAAAGTGGTAGTGAATCTGTTGATTCAGAAGAAGGTAAATAATATATTTATTTTTAGCTTTTATTTACATTAATTGATATACAAATCTTCTATATGTATTTGCTTACATTTATATGAATCTTACAATTAGATTCTCTAATTTCATAAATATATAGAATTGTATAATTTTAGAGGACTTACAGTTTATGAATACCAGTCAGAAAGTATCCATTATTGAGCACTCATCTGAGTCCGATAGGTAAAAAATTAAACAACTAACTTTTTACAAATTAAGATTTTATAATTTGAAACAATTCTATTTTAGTGATGATTCAAGTGAAGAAGATAAGAAACCAGTTAACAGATTAAAAAGGCGTTCTATTTATGACAATCCTGTTTCTGTTAATACACCAAAGAGTGAAAGTAAAATTTAATGATTCTATATTTATTTGCTTTTGGTTTTTAAAAATTATCTTTTAATTATATATGTATTTTAGGTACTCCAATAAATGCTCATTTTCGTAAAAAAGCTAGAAAGGCTGTTGTATCTAGTGATTCTGATTCAGAAGAGTAAGATCATATAGGAACGTAGACTAATTAATTTTATTTCTATATCCATTAAGTACAACTTTAATTATTTTATTCAGTGTTTCAGTCAATCGAGTTAAGTCTTCTGGAAAAATTCGAAAAAGTCTACTTGTGTATGCTAAAGATGAAGAGATGAGTGAAGAAATGGATAGCGGTATATTTTTAAATATAATAATGATAATAATTATTTATGGCCAATAAAAGAAATATTTACTGTTATCATTTATCATTTTAATTAAAATAAACTAAGCATTCTTAAATTTTTTAGAACCAGTAAATATACAGAAAGAGAAGAATAAAAGTTTATTGGAAAGCAGTGACGAATCATCATCGTCAAACTGTCAAGAATTGCTTAGGAGTTCTGATAGTGTCCATGAAGAAAATGAGAATAGTTTGCATGATAGATCAAAAATTTTAGAACAAACTTCAACAAATGATGAGAATACATCTAAAGCTAAAAGTCTTCTTTCAGAAAATGATTCTTTTCTTGAAGAAAAATCAATTTCCAAAGATGAAGATATGCATGATAAGTCTGTATCAGAGATTTCAGAACCATCTCCTAGCAATAATATTAACAAGTCTAAAGCACATAAAAGTCCTTTTGTTGAGAAAAAATTAAGTACGAAAAACAATGTCATTGATCTTACAATTAATGATCCAAGACATGATCATTCAATAAAAGAGGAAGATAAAGAAGTTAAAAGTATTCAAAACGATCAAAAGGATGACGACAGTGATATAATTATTTGCAGTTCTACAAGTACATCAGGTAAATATTTTTGGTTTTAAGTATTATAAATCATTGCTCATTAGATTTCCGAAAATAGTAAAATCATTTGGTAGAATCACCTATGTGCACGTGTAGCATATACTATTTTCTCAAATAAGCTGCGCAAAATTGGATTATAACAAATTGAATATAGTGCAAATAAAATGAATAAACTGAGGATACACAAATAGGAAAGGAATAATTGGTGGATGAAGTGAAGATAGCTAAAAGGGTAACGGGTGCAGGGGCAGTACAGAGTGCAGAGGCACGGAGTGAGTACAGGGAGGGGGGGGGAGCATAGTCCCCGATGGGAGGCTGCCCCCCCTGCAAGAACAACTTATATATGGATCATTTAGATCCATAGTGAAACAAATCCACTTTCACTAATTTCGAGAAAAGTGAGTTTAAAGTTTTTTGTTCATAATTAATTCCCTTACCAATACTAGCACTTGAACTGTGGTTTAATTGACAATTGAAAAGTTTATAAATTAATATGTAATTAAATCTGATTACCAGTTTGGTACTATTGCTTAAGAGGAGGTCGGAGCCAATTACAGATTTCTGCATTGAATTTTACATTATTCTAATTTAATTGCTCATAAAAGTTAAAAACTTTAATTGTCCAGTGTTCTTAATCTACTAAGAAACATCAGACAACTGAGATAATTGAAAAAAAATAAAATTGATTGAGAATGTTGAAAAATACGAAATTGTCGGTAACTACGTAACTGCATGTAAGCTCCGACCTCCCCTTAAGTGGCCGTTCATCATAGTGAAAAAAATAAATTTGTTTCATTATGGTTCTGAAACTTTGGTGCTATTTTTCAGAACCATAATGAAGCAAGTCCATTATAATTTTTAAAACAAGAAATTAAACCTAAAGTGTTGTAGTTTCCGTTACTTGCTATTTATCAATATTGCAGTGAAAATATTATAGAATTTTAAGATTCTATTGATATTTTTATAAGATATTATAGTATAAAATAAGATTTTGAAATAAAAGTATTACTTTTAAAAATAAATTTTAACAATTTTTTTATACCGCGAGCGCGCCTGTTGGCGTCTCTGAGGCACCCATTCTATTGTATGCGACATTTCCTTGGTGAAAATAAACTGTTGTTATCATGAAACCTTAATGTTTTCTTTAGGAAAGCTTTTAAGCTTCAAAAAGGAAGAGAAAGGGCATGAAAAAAATTACGTTTTAGTTATTAAAACATACTGAAAACAATGTTTGAAAAGTGCTCCAGTAGCACGACTAGTGAAATAATTTTAATTGAGCCAGTAATGGCTCATATTTCTAACATACAGTTATCGTTTAAACCTCAAATTAGAGATTTTTCAAAAAATTGGACTTATTCTACTATGGTTCTGCACGATCAATATCATGAAAGAAAAATTATATAAAAATTTTAAATTAATAAAACAATTATTAACATTTTTTCAACTTCAATTTATTCAAATTTGTCTCAAAATTTTCCATTTCTTTTAAATCTTACAATTTATACGTGTATATCATATAATATTAATTATTATATTGTTATATATTATAAATAATATGAATATTATAATTATGAACAATATAATTTCATACAATAATTTTAAATTCATTTTTACTCACTAAATGCGCAAAATAGCTATTTTGCACACACTGATGAAGAGTGCGGGAATGGGATATTTTGTGCACGCGTTTATGTGCGCAAAATACTTATTTTGCGCGCGCAGTTTGGAAAATTTTATTTATTTACCTTTCTTCTACAACTGTTTGTATACGTTGTTAAAAATGATTGAAATGTGAAATTATGTTTTAGAAAATGAAATGGATAAAGAAGTCATCGATTTGGCAAAGAAAGAAATTGGAGTAGGAAATATAGATCCTATTGAAGCGCAGAAAAAAGAACATTTGCTTCTAAATATTGATCATACTCAAAAACAACTTGATAAACTTAATGTAATGTATATGAAATTTATTTACTCGTACGTACAAGAATATATGTAATGTTTTTAATGGAATTTTATTTATTTAAAACACAGAAATGTGCTTCATCAATGGATATTAATCAGTTACCAGATAAAGGTGCAAAAGTACACCAACTTATAAAGCAACAAGAAGAAAAACTGATGTCATTGAAAGAAAAATTAGCAAAACTGTCACGTAAGAGCATTTCAAGTACTCCAGCAAGGATTACTACTCCAAAAATAAAAGAAGAATCCAAAGTAAAGCCTTTTATACAGAAATCACTTATAAGTCCATTAGATGAGGATAAAATGAGTGTAAAGAGACTCTCGTGTAAAATGAATAACAATGTTAAAAAAGGAGTTAATGCAAATAATGATCCTAAATTTTCCAATCAATTCAATGAATTTGATATACATGAAATTCCTAAAGTACCCCTAACATCTTTTGATGCTGGAGAACTTGGTAAAAAAGCTTTAGAAACACTTAACAAACAGCAGTCAATGACACACAAAAGACTTGAACAGTTGCATGGATCACTAACTACACGTCCTACTGAAGATAAACAAGAAAAGGATCCAAGTGGCTTGAAAATTCCTCTTATGGCTCATCAGCTGCATGCTTTAGCTTGGATGAAGTGGAGAGAGAAACAAAAACCTAAAGGCGGAATATTAGGTGACTTATCTTTTTGCTCATTAATTTTAATTATTAGTGAGACTATAAATCTTATTGTTTTATAAACAAGCATATATTTTTCAGCTGATGATATGGGTTTAGGTAAGACCTTAACTATGATCTCTTTAGTCCTTGGAACTGTAAATGATGAAAGAGAAAGAGATAGTGATGAAAGCAGCAGTAGTGATGATGGATGGATGTCACGAAAGAAGCACAAACGTATGTTTTTAATAAAGATTTTATTGCAAATAAACATGTTTAATGTTCTTATTTATATTTTTTAAATAATTAATTTGTTTTAGGATATTATGGTGGTACATTAGTGATATGCCCAGCTTCATTGATTAAGCAATGGGAAGCAGAAGTTAAAAATCGTTGCAAACGGGGATTACTTTCGGTTCTTGTCTTTCATGGCAATAATAGAAGCATGGAAGATAGAAAATTATCAAAGTATAACATAGTTGTAACTACGTATCAAATTATAGTGAGAGAGGCAGGTTCTCAGACTGGAATGTATCGAGTAAGTCGTTTTATTTTTCTAATCTCTTTTCAAGTATTAAGTAAACTGCAAAAAGTCACAGTATTTTTATTTATTTTCAAAGATGGAGTGGAATAGGATAATACTTGACGAAGCACATTATATTAGAAATCATAAGAGCAAAGCCTGTATAGCTGTGTGTGGTTTAACTGCAAAGCATCGGTGGGCATTGACAGGTACACCTATTCAAAATAAAGAAATGGATTTATATGCTATTCTCATGTTTTTGAAATGCTCTCCATTTGATGATCTTCAAGTTTGGAAACGTTGGGTAGATAACAAAAACGATGCTGGTAAACAGAGATTAGTAACTATTATGAAAACTATTATGCTGCGTCGTACAAAACAAGAGTTACAGGCAAAGGGTTCTTTGCAATCATTGCCAGATAAAAATTTAGAACTTATTGAAATTGAACTGGATCACAATGAAAACCTAGCATATCAAAAGATTTTGCTGTTTTCACAAAATTTGTTTGCTCAATTTTTATCACAACGTGCTGAGAAACAGCACATGAGAGACTTATATGGTGGTAAGTATGATAGACCATCGTATGCATCTAATCAGGGTAAGTAATATTTATTTATTTATTTTAATTAAGTGCTCATTTTGCACTAAATCTTGGTTTCTTCGAATTATGAATTTTTACTTTTGTTACACGTAGGATCTAAAACCCAATTTACAAAGGCTCAAAAAGTTTTATTAGATCATCACTCGAGCATTGAAGCTCACGAAATTTTGGTTTTGTTACTGAGGTTACGCCAGATGTGTTGCCACCCAGCCTTGATTCATTCTATGCTTGATAAACATGATACAGAAGTAAATGGACTTGAGGAAGACGAAGATACAAATGCAGAGCTTATAAATAAATTGCATAACATGTCAATAAATCAAGAAGAAGAGGGCATAGAAGAACATGTTGCTAATTACAAGATTGATGAAAGAGTAGCTTCTAACCTTTTAACGAAAAAGAATCCAGTTTTTGATAATGATCGACGTAGCTCTAAGGTATCTATTCATATTTAATGTTATATTTATTAATTACTGACTTATGAAATAAAAAGAAAATTAATATAATTTCAAGAAAAAATGTATTAAATATTTTTGTTCTGCAGGTTTTAAAATCTATTATTACATTTATGGAAACTAATATTTATTGTTTTTACTGTTCATTAGGTACGTATCATAATAAAGACTATTGAAGAAATTTTGGAAAAAGGAGATAAACTCATTGTGGTGTCACAATGGACTAGCTTTTTAGAAATTGTGGCTAAAAATTTGGAAGATGTTGAGGATGCAAAATATGCAATGTTTACAGGAAAAGTTGCTGTAAAAAATAGACAGGTAAAACCTAATTTTTTTAACTAACAAGTATGTATAATAATATAAAATTTTATTTTATCGTCGTAAATATTTTGTTACATCGTCTAGGCGGTTGTTGACCAATTTAACGATCCTCGTGAAGACACTAATATTCTTCTATTGTCACTGACTGCTGGTGGAGTTGGTTTAAATTTAGTTGGAGCTAATCACTTACTTCTAATTGATATTCATTGGAACCCTCAATTAGAATCTCAAGCCCAAGATCGCATATATAGATTTGGCCAAACGAAAAGTGTTCATATTTATAAGTAAGTTCATAATTAATCATCTTACTATGATCATTACTGAATAATACTTATTATATACCTTTTTTTGTAGATTTATGTGCAAGGATACTATAGAAGAACGTGTGAAAAATTTGCAAGACAAGAAATTAGATATAGCAAACCATGTTTTAACTGGAACCAGATCAGTATCTTCTAAACTAACTATTGAAGATCTTAAGTTATTATTTTCTTAAATTAAGTATTTTTTTTTATTATTTTTAAACTTCAGACAAATTTTTTATAAGGGTTTTTATGAAAAGTAAGTTTGATCGTACTAGAATTAGAACTATATAAAAAAGGATAGAGTATTTATGTAAATGTGCAATCGATGCATTTATTAAAAAAATTGTTTTATTTATGCAAGTAAAAATAATTTATAGTTAAATATATAAGTTTACTTAGGTACATCGCCGTTTTTCCAGTCGTTCTGACTGGCATTTTTTGATAAATTCCGTGTTGTTCTTATATTGCTGTTCCATACACCATAAAAGAAATATATACCTAAACCTGTAACAAATTATTTATATTATTTTTTAAAATAAATTTGAGGAGAGCAATAAATCGATTGATTCACTTACCAACTACCATCCATACTCCGAATCGTACCCATGTCATTACGTCCAGCATCATCATTAGGTAAACATTAATTAATATGCTTAATCCTGGCAGGAAAGGAACAAAAGGAACCTGAAATTTTTTTTCATGTTCAATTATTTCTTAGATAAGATTTAGAAACAAAATTCGTCGAGATCTTTACCGAGAAACTGAGTTGTTTATCACAATTTGGTTGTAAGTATATGAATAGAAGAATTAATATTAAAACGATCGTAAGTAATACCAATGGTATTAGGAACGTAAAGTTGCCATCTGCAATTTCTTTGGAAAATGCTGAGATCAATGCAGTTAAGCAGATGCATGCTATGACTGAAAACAATTAAATTGATTAATTTTAATCTAAACGTGAGCGAGTTCTATACTTAACATCTTAATGATTTATTAATTTACTTACAATAACAAAATACTAATGAAGTTACTATTCTCGAAGTGAGTCTCGTCGAATAGGTCAGTCTTTTATAGTTAACAAGTTGTTTTATTATTGAAGAAAATGAATATGACTCAATGTCATTCCTTTTTTCAAAAGATTTACTTTCTTCATACCTAAATGTGGCACAATATTTATGTTATTATGTTAAATCGTACAAATCTGTGGCTACCCCAGACGACCAAATAAGTGAATAATTTTGTTATGCTGGTAACCTTACGTAGTATATTTTTAGATACAAATGACGAAAAATCAGAAAAGTGTAAGAAAAGTGGCCACATCTACTATTCATAAATGTATTATAACAGTTTAAATGGAAAATAAAAAATTTAAACTTTAATATCTTCAAAACAAAACGTATAGGCTTATTCGCTTATCTCAGAAACCTCAGAAATAATTCAAAGAATTTACCTCAATATAAGTACACATGCTGCTACAATGGAGTAAGCTAACAGTGTGCCAATACTCATCATGTTAATAAGCTGACTAAGTTCAAAAACTGCCGCTAATAGTCCTGTAAAAATTAAATTAATTTATTTTCACAAAAAAATTCTTTTCTAAGGATTAAATTTAATAGATTTTCGACGTAATTTTACATGAACGAACTAAATAAATAAAAAAATTGGGGAAGATTTCCATTTTATTACATTATCTTATTTACTTACTCATAAGAAACTTTGAATTTTTATATTGTCTTTATCGTTATTAAATTATACGTACTTACAGCAATATGCGAAGTAAAATATGATAATTTATTACCTGTTAGTAATCCTGCTGAAAGTGTGCCCATAAGTGGAGTATGAAACCGGGAACTAACTTTCCCCATCCACTTGAATATAAGACCATCGGATGCCATTGCGTAAATGACCCTTGGCAATGGGAACATCGAGCCCAATAAACTGAAAGAAAGAGCAGAAATTACAAAACTAATTATTATCCAAATACAGTAAAACTACGCGTAATTTTCCGTATGAAAAAATCCTATAATGTGCACTGTAATATTTTTGCGAAATACTGTAGTAGCTTATACATTCTCATTTCTTGACGTCAAAACCAAAAATTGAAGCACTGGTTCTGTCATGTGCATCATCAGGAAACCAATTTACAATTATGGTGAAATAAAAACGTTTTGTAGATTTACCCATAGGTATACATATGCTGAACTGATTGTAAGGGTTTGTTAAATTGTGACAATAAACTAATTTGACTTTGGTTCCGAACCGTCCAAATCACACTGAAATGCGCTGCACTGCACTCTAAAACTTTTTGACCGACAATCTCGCTACAAATGCACACACCCCTGTACATATATTTTCATTCCTTATAGGAGTAATTTTCCTCTCTAACAGTGTACACAATTTTACAATTATCTCGTATACGATAAAGAAAAAAGAAAACAGCAATAACTGTATATATACCTCGCGCATAGTCCACATATAGCGCCGGCCGTAACGACGTATCTCGCCCAGTTCCAGCCAATCTGGTCGAACATGTAAGGAAAGGGCGCGTCGGCGTTCTGATCGTAGTACGGCAGCACCGTGGTCAGTATCGTCGAGACGCCGAAGTACGCGAGAAAGACGACCGTCAGCGAGGCTATGATGGCAATGGGTATGCTGCGCTGGGGATTCTTGGCCTCCTCGCCGGTCGTCGCGACGCAGTCGAAGCCGATGAAACCGTAGAAGCAGGTAGCGGCGCCCGTTATCACGCCCGATATGCCGTACGGCATGAAGCCGCCGGTGCCCTTGGGACAGCTGGTCTTCGTGCAGCTGGGACTGAGTTTCCAGTTGTTCATGTCGGCTGGGGGGGGGGGGGGGTGGGATCGAGAGTGCGGGGTTATTGCGAGGTTGGATGTTGATTTTTTATTTTTGGGAAAATAAGACAGTTGCGCGTTTTTTGGTGAAAAATTACTTAAGGGGAGGTTGGAGCCGATTACAGATTTCTGCATTGAATTTTACATTATTCAAATTTAATTGTTCATAAAAGTTAAAAACTTTAGTTGTCCGCTGTTCTCAATCTACTAAGGAACACCGGATAACTGAGATAAATGAAAAAAATTGAGAATTGAATGAGAATACTGAAAAATACGAAATTGTCGGTAACTACGTAACTGCATGTAAGCTCCAACCTCCCCTTAGCGCGGGACTCTGCAAGTTTTACGCTGGAACAATTACGTTGGCGAATAGAGCTTTTGTTTAGGCTCTGTTTTGTACAAATATATTAATTTGTTTCAAAAGTATGAATAAACGAAGATAGTGCAGACGAAAAATGCACAAAGAGTTACCGGATTTTAATACAGGTGACAATCCTTTAGTTATTTATATGCATTTTTCGTCACACATCTGTGATTGTTCATAACTTACTATTATTTTTTGGAATCAATCAATATTTATACACAAAACAATTCTTATTTTATTTTAGGTAATTTTTCTAGCGTGAATATTTGCAAAGTTATTATCAGAAGTATGTTTATACACGTATCATTATTCACCAAAATAACGTACAGTAAGGAAGAATACAAAATTTATTTTTTGATCGGCACTTGTGTAAATGGTAAAGAGCCTACAAGCCGGCGTGTATTGCTGTGTGAATTAAATAAAAATAACTTGATTTGTGAAAGTTATACCTTGTTAAAGGTCCTTTGAGTGACGTCACACCGTTAAAACATCAAAAGATGCCGGTCGGAGTAACGTCACACCATTTTAAAGTTTTACCTATATCTTCTTCTATTTTGAAGATATCGTACAAATTTCAAAACTTTACAAATTTAATAAACGTTAACATGATCTACTAGAATATATTGTTAATTAAAAATCGGTATTCTTCCCTATTGAGTAACTCCTCTTACAACTTAAAAAAAAACTTTTTTCTGTAACTGTAACGCCTCTTCCAATTGTCAGATAAATTTTCTCTTGAACCAAAAAGAATAATTTTGAAAGGTTGCTAAAAAATCATCATGAACCGAAACTTTTCTTTTCCATGTCATTTAAATATATATAGTAATTATGTACTTATTTATTGAGAATTTTATAATCCGAGTGCATTACTCAATCCTCAATTCAATCAAAAGCTATTAGATACTATTTAAACTCAATGAGCTTTAGTTGCTTTTGAATCTAGAATTCAGTAAGTTAACAGGTTTTTATCATTTTTAATAAAACGCTTTTAGCATAGGATGTGTTTTAAATGAATTATTTAGACTCAAACTCGCTTTTCCTTGATTCAAAATGTTTTTTTTTAAATAAATGCAAAAGTTTCGGTTCACAACAATTTTCCTTTTAGCAAGAAATCATTTCTGGTTGAAGGAAAGCATCAAATTTAAGTATGCTTATTATTGAATATTTAGAAATACATAGAACTTTATTAAACGGGATTTATTTTTTGATAAAATCGAACAAATGATTGTTGTTCATCTTAAATCAGAAGAATCAGCCAATGGTAACAGTAATAAAAACTGTAAATAATTATAAGGAAAAATATTGACATGAATAGCATAATTTAAAAATCGTAAATAATGGAATTACAGTTACATTAAAAAAAATCATAAATTACAATAAATTTACCTTTGAAAGCTCCACCTATCACAACAAATAATACTACAATAAGATTTGCCAAAGTAAAAAGATTATTCGCTACCGATGATTCTTTGGCTCCGAATGCAAGAGCAACTGAAAAAAACAAGAATATTTATAAATATTTTATATCTTTTATCAATTTATAATTTTAGATAGTTTAAAGAAATTTGAATTACTGAGAAAATGGCCATATTATAAAATTAAAATAAAGTCATAAAATTGAATAAAAAATGAATTTTATTACAAGGAGAGTGTCACAGACTTTTGTCTAACCACCAGCAGTAGATTTCACAATTTTGAATTCAATTGAAAATAAATGTCGAGAAAATAAGTTGATAATTTGAGGAAAAAGTAATAGAAAAATGTGGATAAAAATTACAAATTTTTATATCTTAAAATGCATTTTTCTAGAATTTTTAGTTGCTTAAATATTGATGTTACTAAAACAGATTCTATATTTTCAAAGTAAGATAATTTGGCAACCTCCCAGAAATTCACAAAAAACTATATAAGACTCAAATGGAGTTTACATTCTCCTTCCCAAACTAAAGTAACGCAAAAGACTTCACAATTAATTTCAATCCAAAAGCACCAACAATCTCAGCATATCCATATTCCTCCACTAATCAAATCTCACTTATATATATATATATATATATATATATATATATATATATATATATATATATATATCGTGCGCGAAAAAAAATGGATTTTCCAAAAAGTTTTAACTATGATTTTAATCATTTTTAGCATGAATTGATGATTATCTTAATTTTTAGACTAAGATACAGGCTTCCCTCCATTCTGGGACCTATACTGGGACTTTTGCACTATAAAAAGGTATCTCCATGAATTTTTTGGTGGTCGAGGCTTTGATCGAACTCTCAGAATCAGCATTTTAAGGTTTAATTGGCATATAAGATAGTTATAACATATATATTTGACTTTGCAAGTATTTTTAATGCAAACTACAGAAAATTTTACAAAAAAAAGTATGTATACGTTTTTTGTGAAAAATGCTTCCCTGAGGAGTTATAAATTAATTTGGATGGCCAAAAAATGCAAAAAATGCTTAGATGGCCAAGTTTGACCCTCTGTAACTCGGAAAATAATGATGGAAAAAATCTGAAAAAATTCAGGGATACTCATACATACTATAGGAACATAAAAAAAATATTTTTGGAAAATCCATTTTTTTTCACGCACGATTTGTCAGAGAACCACCCATATATATATATATATATATATATATATATATATATATATATATCAACCAACCGGAGAACGCGAGGGTAACGCCGAAGGCGAAGAAGTCCGGATACGAGGAGAGATGAGAGATCTCGATGGGCGCCGCGGACTCGAAGGCGTTCCTCATCGAGTTGTTGAACAGCGCGTCGACGTAGGTGCTGAGTCCGCGCACGACGCTCGCCGAGCCGATCACGTACTCCAGGATGAGGGTCCAGCCGATGAGGAAGGCGATGAACTCGCCCACCGTCACGTAGCTATAGACGTAGGCCGAGCCGGCCCGCGGCACTCGCGCGCCGAACTCGGCGTAGCACAGACCTGCCGAGGGGAAAGAAAAGAAATGTGGTGAGTATAAGCCTATATGTTAGACTAGCATCTCCCGGCACGGCTTCACACGGACTAAGAGTGCACGTGGAACTCAACATTTAGAGATGTCTATTATTTATAATAATGGTGGGTGTGTGTGTGTGTGTAAATCGATGCAGTATACCCTTTGTGATTAAAAATGTGATTAAAAAGTATAGCTTATAAAACTTCAAAGATATTTAAGATTTTGTGAAAATGAATTTTACCCTTTATCACCTCCGTAGGGGACGATTAGTGTAAAATCCAGAAATTTATTTTTAGGTATTTGCATAGGTAACCTTTGTGAACAAAGCCCAACTCTATATCTTCTAAAACTTCAAATAAGATATTGGCAAATATGTAAAAACGTGTTTAACCCCTTTTAACCTCTTTATTTCAGCCCTACATCATAAAAGGTATATACCATCCTAATTTCAAGTTTCTAGATTCAGCGGTTTGGTCTGGGCGTTGATGAGTGAGTGAGTATATATATCGGGCATCGTCTTGTATATATATATTATATAATAGAAGATTTCCGTCAACAAATTGTATATTTTTGTGAACACATGCACGAAAAGTGATGCGTTTTTTCATGCCTACGAAGTGGGACCAAAGTTGTACATACTAATTGGTTGTCTCATTTTGTATTTATTATTATGTTGTCTTATATTCGTCTCATAATAAGTTACTGACTTTAACCGTAAAATGGGCATAAACGTGATGGTTCTTTACCAAATTTTATAAACGATTTTTAGTCACTCTACACAATTTCATGAAAAGCCACATTTATCACCTTTTCACAGCTGAAGTCAGTGACATGTCATGAAACTATTTTGTGAAGCAAAATAAGACAATTAATCTGCAATCCTTTACATTATTTCATAAAATCACTGGCCATCCAGACTTTACGCGGTGTATCAGCAATAATGGAAGGTCTGAGTATTTACATTCTTAGCCTTCATTCCACCTGAGTTTTCTCTGGTACCTATAAGCTGTTTTGGAATAAGAACATTTACGATGGGGTCTTCTGTGAATTTTCCAATCGCAGTTTTTTACGCGCGATACCTGCGCTTGCTGCGACTGGAAATCTGCCAGCCATCTCCCTTTCTAGTGTCCTGGCCGGTAAGGCAAAAAATAGGGAAAGTGTCGTTAAAGTGAAAACAGCGGGCTGCAACCCCGAGGAGAATCAAAATGAGGAGGAAGGATACTATCAGATCAGTTTGGTTTGAGCATCGAAAAAGTTCAAATCGTCAATATACCATTATAGTGATATACATTAAAATTTGTATTTATTTGAACCTAAGGTGTAACACTATATTTGTGTGTACCGCCATGTCGATACACGTTCACGGAAGGATTTTCATTAAAATAATATTTCGTTACAATTTCGTAAATAAACTATGGTGCTCTCTAAAATTGTTGGAGTGAAAATGGAACAAATTAGTAGTGGATTTTCTATCGTAATTATTGAGCAAGTAATTGTATTTGCTATAATATTATGATAATAAATAATAGTAAACTCACCTGTCACCGACAATTACGTGGACTCACTATTTCATTTCATTTGTAATTTTGTCAACGTAGATTTACTGTCGAGTCCAGTAGGCAGATCTAGGACTCTGGGACGAACGCGTGATATTATTTAAGATAAGGGTGCACCGATTTTTTTCTAAAAATAGTACATTATGCAACAAGAGCAAAAAGTCGAATATTTTTCCCGCGGGTGAGTTTACTGCCCGAGCGAGCGAAGCGAATTTTAAATTGAAACTGAAAAGAATGGATCTCTGAATTGTTGGTAACAGGAAAAGGGTCTGTTTAACATCCCTTTCATAATCGGTAAAAGATTTACAATCGAGTTTACAATGCATACTCTGATTGCTACGGCTGAAAGATTGACATTATATTTTATAGAAATATGAAAAATATCCAAATTTAATTCATGTATGGAACAATTTATAGTTTAAAGCCTTTTTCAAATGTATGAGACATCGACTTGTTTTAGGTAATTGAAGGAAAATCGTTTACCAAAACATTTTTCTGAGGTTATTATACATTTATGTTTAACAAATCGATGAGACATCTTACAAATATTCGTATTTTCTTAGATGTTATCGTGCAGATAATAAGAGTTATTAAGTAACGATAAGGCGATTCTAGATCGACTTATAGTATTCAACGACATATTGTACAAATATTCTAATCTTTAACAATAAGGAATGTATGAATATGAATATACATGACCTTTGAGTTACAAACTAAGGTTGTTAAAGCTGACTATATTAATTAATATTGCCTTTTAGTTAACATTTTCAAGTTATAATTTGTTTTATCATTTTTTATACCTGTATATGATATGCTAGTTTGATAATAACTCTATTTTAATAAATAAACGAATTCCTAAGCAAAACATACATGTATTGCTTTTTACATTATTAAAAGATATGAGTATAAATAGAGATGTTATTATTTTCAGAAATTTATGATTATGTTCATTATGATGTTATAATAAATTCCTCTATCATAGATTATTATATATTGCATATTAACATACAAAAGATAGATCATTATTTTATATTAAAATGTATCATAGATTCTATAGTGAACTTTAAACTCATTGCCAGTACGCGTACTCTTTATTAAATAAAAATAAATCGGAGACGAAGGAAAGTTTCCGGTGGGGTCTATTTATAAGCATAGAAGTATAACTGTATAAAGCTTCCTTCAGAAAACAGAATGAAAATAGCTCTAATTTAGGTAAGATTTTTGAATGAAATCTTTATTATTTACATTCGTCTATTTTGGTAAACATTGTTGAGTAAGTGCAAAAGTACAGAAGCTTACTTTTGTATTTTATGTTAGCAAGTACGTTTGTAATACACAATCGTCATACATTAATTATAATCAATTAAAGTAATTGACAGATATCTCTTAAATATTTAAATATCATTGATTTAAAATACCATTAAAAAAATGTGACATATTTTTCACCAAACTTATTTTAGATCAATATAAATAATTGTCCAAAGATTATGAATCATAAAGTTCCAGCAAGAAATCGCCTATCCACACCATGTCCACAAAGAAAATCACGTAAACTCGACCTGCATTCGCGAAACAACTTGTTGCTGAAAATTTAAATCGTGCCAAGTATTCAGCCCTCAACCTATTAATAGTTTTCGGCGCACGCTCGCACGTATGCACGCGGGTACATTCATAAACTCTCAGTCTACACCAAGATCATCTGCAACTATAATCTACCGCTATAGCATCAGTCAAAAGTTCAGGTTATATCAGGGGTAAGGTTTTAACGATAATAATTCATATTAATAAACAATTTAAGGCTTAGAATCAAACAATAGCAAAAAAGATGAAGCATTTTTGGTTACTACATACAATGAATCGAAATTTTCGATTACATATCAATTACAAAAAATATCATATATCTTTCTTTACTGTTGCTTCAATTTAACATCAACATTGCTTAAATTGTTAACAAAAATAAAAAATGAAATACTTCGTACGATGAATTATTATCGATTCTAAATCAACCAGCAACTTTCAGCTAAGACCTCACCTATCTAATACAACCACAAATCACTTTATACTATTTCAATTCGTACCTGCGATCATGGACGCGAAGGCGGCGATGGCGAAGGATATGATGACGGCCGGGCCGGCTATCGTCTTGGCGACCGAGCCCGCGAGCACGTAGACGCCCACGCCGAGGGTCGAGCCGATGCCTAGGGCCGTCAGGTCCAGCGTCGACAGGCATCGCGCCAGCGACGAGTCGGCCGGCGCGTCGATCTGCTTCTTGCGGCTGAACGCTCTGTACAGATCGTTCATGTGCATCGTACGCTGTCTATGCAGCTATATACATGGGGAAAAACGTCGACGGGATTAGTTGCGGGTGAGTTTTTCGATATGCGCAAATAGAGCGGAGGATGTTTGATGTGTGTCGTTGTGCTTTTGAATTGTATAGGAATTGAGACTTTGGCGAGATTGCGAGGGAGTGCAAAGTTTTGGGCGCGATTTTTGTAGCAAGTGGAAAGTGCAGGTTGGGTTTGAAAATTAGAGTGTTGATGGTTTTTTTTTTATTTAATGAAACTGTGGATATGTCGTAAGTTGTCTTGGGACATTTATACCGATTACTTCCTAAGCGACAGATGAATGTCAATCGGTTTCTCGTCTGGAAAACGCGCAAAGTAGATAAAATTAACAGTGGTAAAAAAAGGCTATTGTACGAAATTTTCTGACCAATATTAAGTATGGCAAGTGTTAGAACGAAATTACTTTTGTCTAAATATATTTTGCTTGCTTTTGGCTATCATAAGTAATTTTTATCGAAAAACTCGAAAATCTGACTGCATAATCTGACTTCGTAAACGCACAATATTATGAAAATATCTTAATAACTATGTGAAAAACGATTTCAAAAAAATAAATATCTTTCTTACATAATCTCTGCATACTGTAAACTAATTTTTCATGTGCAGTACCATTGTATGTATTCAACGTATATATAATAGCGAAATAAAAAAATAATTAATAGTTGTAGAATTATATTGTATATAATTATAAGCAAGCACTTTCCGATAAGTGAAACAGTAAAAAATGTTATTCCCAGGCGGTAAAGCAATTACACTATATTAAATCAAATTGGTTATTTAAATTTGCTTCGGTCTATGTGTAAATACATTGTGTTATGCCTCGTCTTCACTGGCAGTTTAATAGAGTCTCGCTTTAACTTTCAATATTGAAAAACGTTTATGTTGTTTAGAAAAACAGAACCTTTTTAGTGTGAAATAATAGAATAAACAAATCTCTATACAATAAAACTCTTTAAATTTTATTAGCAATTATCACTGTAATGATATTTAATATTAAAAGTTAAAGCGAGACGCTATTAAAGTGTCAGTAAAGACAAGGCATTTAGTTTATACCTCTTGACTTCTAACCATCCTAAGAGTAGAACCAAGATATATTGTCCAAGCTACATTTAATTTTTACATACATTTTGTGTTACAAGCTATAATATTTAAATAGTTATACAAATGTTTGTCATATAAAATTCTGTTAGAACTTTAACTACTACTACTACAATTGAAAGGAATACATTCTTTTAAGTGTCACAAAACACTTTGAGTTGCTCTATTGTTATTGCAAAAGAATTTATCTTTCATTCCTACTATCTATGTACATAACATTATTCAAATAATATTTTGGAATTCTCATATTTGGGAATAACGTATTTGTATTTTAATTCAGTCAATTTAAAATTCCAATAAACCAATATGTATTTAGTATTTAGGATACACTTTGAGATAATCGATTACTACTAGTCATTATTCTAATTAATACGAAAATTTTAAAACATTTTCAGACTGAAAGTCCATGTGTCAATTTAAATTTGTATAAGCGATTACATGCTTCATTTAATTCAGTAATACTTCACAGTATTTTTCAAAGCAATAGATTTAAATTGCGATGTCTGGAGCATGTGACAGACGAATAACTGGGAAAACAATTATTATCTCTAAGTAGTCATTGGTGATAGACGCTATATTGTCTATCTGATTTTAAGCAGACATCAGACAGGGGAATTAAATTTCATTTTTTGAATAATATATATAAGTTTAATGTCACGTATATTTATGTTTTTCTTGCAATGCATTTCCTCCGATAACTACCATTTGCCAAGTGCTTAGTTTGCATCGCGCTTGCATAGTTGCAGAACCATAGAGTAAAAGATATTATGTTTAGAAAGGTATTAAATTACGAGATGAACAACTTTGCGCTACGCTAAATGTTCAATTATTATCGTATTGTCATTAGAATTTCTTTAAAAAATATATAAAATTTATAGTTAATATTTTTTAACTTCAAACCATTTAGCTATTTCTTTCTCAAAGAGAAATTTGGAGAACACTAATAATTATTTTGTATGTATACATTTCTCGAAATTTGAAACATTTAAATGATTGATTTTTCGAATATTTTTTTACAAAGTAATGTGTTCCTTAGAGTGAATTTTTTACACGTATAAGTATTACAATTACAATCTTTCAATTTGAGACCAGATGTAATATAGGTTAAGATGAGGTTTAACCACCCCGTTACCGGTAAATGCAAAAAGTCACTTTTTCCATTTAATTTTAAAATTTTTAAATTTAAAAGTTAAATGAAGAAAATGGGTTTTTGTAGTTGTCGGTGACGGGTGGGTTTAGCGCCATTTGAAGTGTTCATATGCTGTTGTTAATTTTTGATACAGTAAAAATGAGTATTTTCTCTAAACCTTTGTATTTCGTAAAATGTATTATATGATTCAATAAAAGAATTTCTAAGAATAAGTGTAATGTAGAACAATATTCCTAAATTATTTTTGATTCTTGTATACCGCGACACCAATTAACATTACTGTGATGATATTTTTTATAGATATTAAATATTATATGATCTTATTAGTATTCTTCACAAAGTCAATATATAATATGCATATTGATTACAGTAAAATTCATATCAATTTGAAAAAGCATAGTGCCAAAGAAGTTGGCACCGTTTTTTTTAATTATCGTAAGTAGCGTTAACAGTTAAAGATCTTCCTTTCGTCTATCAGTAGATAACTCTTAATAATTTTTCGATTATCTATTAATAATCACACCTACTACCGAAAATTAAATTATAATAACGTTTTGAAAGTATTAATGATATATGTATTAATTATTTAAATTTTAGAATATTTGTTTTTTATAATTACCAAAAATAATGCGATGTATAATTTATAATATATATATTTCATCCTTAGTAAATGCTTGCAAACAGTTATGAGTTTAATCAATTTCATGTCCTCATGCAAGTAAAAGTTAACATACCTTTCACATTCACCCAGATTGCCAAGTCTTCTAAATTTATTGTATAATCAATAATCAATTTTCTATTTGCAAAACAAATTAATTAACCAATGAATTTTTTTGTATAGTTTAAGAAATAATCGTAAAATAAATAAACTTCCAACAAAAAATAGAATAATAAAAAAAGTAACTACTTTGAAAAATTGTGTTTTTATTGACAGAACTCTAACTCGCACATCTTAAATTTATTTTACAACTTCTAATGAATGACCATTTAAGTTAATGTTACAATCCTGTGTTAGTATTTTTGCTATTCTCATAAAACTCTAACATACCATAAAATTCAATTTGTTCACCCATCATTCTCAATCATCCAATATCAATAAACAAATTCAACTCCGATCCAATACCACCGAACCCACTCCGAAACTTCCCTCCAAAAAGTGATGCAACTCTTACCGTAACGACCTTTGTCCACGCCTGATCCATTGTCACGTGCAAATACTCAACCACAAGTGTAAAAAAAAAATTAAAAATAATATTAAAAAAAAGACACAGTCGTCCTAACGTTCGCTGCGATCCAGTTACACGCGTGATGCAAAAAGCATCGGCCAAGACGTATAAGTTAACGGCGTCGTCGTACAAGTCCGCGTGCGTCTTCTGCGAGATATATATCTTGTACAAAATGTTGGCTGCACGCTCGTCGAGCGGCCGGCAGCACGCGACTGATCCGGCGCGCAAGAGGAAGCACGAAACTCGGAGCGGCCCGCGCAACAGCGCGCACGACAAAGAAGAAGAAACGTCTCTTCCAAGCGCGCTGAGGTATATAATAGGGAGCACGCGCGCGCCAACGCTCGACTCGAAAATGGAAGGCCCCCCTGACGCTGGTTGTATATA
Organism: Gastracanthus pulcherrimus; assembly: GCA_949152435.1. NCBI lineage: Eukaryota > Metazoa > Arthropoda > Insecta > Hymenoptera > Pteromalidae > Gastracanthus > Gastracanthus pulcherrimus. Next base: position 28,645,577 of record OX424574.1, on the reverse strand, counting down.
TAGGGTAAAAGTTATCTTTGCGATTTCCGGTGGAAATAGGTGTTTTTGCGGGAATGAGAAAACACGACAACACTGATTTGCACGGATTACAAAGATATATATTTTTGAGATAGCTTTTGAGTTTATTATTTATTCTCTCTTAACTCAATATATCTGTTAAAAGATATTGACAAATTAGATGGTTGAGCCGTTTTGACCATGTATTATAATTAAATTAGACTGGGTAATTTATGTATCTCGACTTTTTTAATAACCCAATCCAAATTTACCTTGTATCTGCACACCCTTGCAAAAAAATCTACATCCTAACATAGGTAGTATACTTTATTATAAAAATGCAAAACTAAAACAGAAAAGTGAAAAAAGTATCTATAAACTATTTATGAATTTTTTAAACGTTCGTTTAAATGGAAAATAAAATCTTAAAAAATTAATATATCTAAAACATAAAAAGTTGACTTGTTCGGTTATGCTGGAAGGTCACAGTATTTATTTCTGGGAATTCACAAGTTTTACTCATTATATCACCTCGCAAAAATACATACACATTTAATTAATGACTTAAGTTTGTAAACTATGGAACATAGGGTAAAAGTTAGTATTTAAAATTCTTGGAATAAAAATCTCGCTCCATGGACAGCTTTAATCTTTTTGGAGTAAAACTTCACTCTGAAATTGTGAATACACAGTCACTGGAGTGAAATCTTCACTCCAAGATTTTTAGTATCTTTCCGATTTCTGGTAAAGACTGGACTTTTACATTAAACACAACATAAGAATACAAATTGATTTGAATTACAAAAGAAAATAACTTTTAATTTGACCCTTAACTACCGTCGTGAAATTTTTATCACATAAAACTATCGTCGTGTGGCTGACAGACACCAAATAATTTTTTATGAACTATTATATTATATGTGACATTATTTATATAAAAAATATATAATTAAGAGTTTACATAAATACATTTATGTATTTATGCATTTATTTATTTATTTGTACATGTACAAATTCAAATGATTAGTTGACCGAAAATTCGATATTAATCTTGAAATAAAGTAATCGTTTGATGAAGTTATATATAATCATTGTCAATCGTGTCAGTGAGCACGTAAACAATATATTCATTATAATAATCGATAATAATGTATTTGATCTTCATAAAATACGCAAATCTTTAAGAAAAAGCACTTTTTGAATTAAAAAAGTCAGTTTTTGAAAATTTTCATAATCAAATTCTCTAGTTTTTGTTAACAAAATCCTTTATATTTATTAATCTAATTAACATCATTGTGCCAAAATATTACATAATGAACATTATAATATAAAATTATAATTGTTTTTATATCAAGTGGTGTCTGTCAGCCACCACGAGGGTAGTTTAAACATAATTTTACAGTTATTACTATCAATAACCAAAGATTTAACCACTTGCAAAGTGCAACTACAAGACATTCTTCATCGAAAATTCAAGAGGACCGCTCAAATACATAGAAAGGTATCTGGCATCTGTGTATTGTTTAGCACGAGTTCGCAGAGCATGCATGGTGTAGATATTTAGATAGAGGCATGTGCGCGAAGGCGCTTCGCTTAATTCATCAATTGAACGAATCATCATCCTTCATCCCAATTTTATGTATTCGCGGCTCTGCTTCGATCCGACTCGATGGGACGCACACGCTCGGTCTTGATTTTTTTCTCAACGATGCTCGACTATTTATGACAACTTTGGTTATAGCATTTGAATGAATGTAAAGAATCAGAAAATTTTAGTAGAATCAATTTCCTCACCGTTTGCAGATTTGAAGCGGTTTATTTTAAATTACATCTGGTTTTCAGCTGAAATTGTTTTCAGATGATAATTTAATAAAGCGTCTTGAATAATGTTTTTGTTAAAATTTTAAGTTTTAGATGAGATTGTTACTTTAATACATACCTAAATGCGATAAGCTGAAAATATTCCCACGAGATTCCGAAATTTCATTTTCAAATAATTTTCTTAATTTAAATAGTTTTTTTTTTCATTCCGGCGTGACAAAATGGGTCAAAAGCAAAATGATTTTTCAATTTAAGTCAGTACAGTTTTTCTTTAAATATTCCATTATTTTTTTCTTTCGTCTAAAATCTCATTTGATCGAAGCCCCATTGCTGTCATCCAATTTGACGCGCCATTATTACAATGTATTATTTAGAGATGAAATCAATGGACCACACGGTTCACTGATTTACTGTACACTAAAAGTAACTTATAATATTTTATGCTTATAGGCGATAGTAATTTTTGTATAATTCAATGTATACACAGTGCACATGGAACGTAAATTATTGTTTAGTGTTTTATTTATACCTACTATTTTCAAAAAATGTTAACGCGAAAAACATAATTTATCGTAATTTAATTGCTCAGTAGATGTTTCAAGAAATTATTATGTAGTTAGCCGAGTTTACTTAGAAAATTTTCATGGAAAAAATTATTTTTATGTATGTTTTGTTTTGAAGTTTTTATTCATCCATTAACACCAAGTTTCTAAATACATACAAACACAATTCAAAGAATTCAATTACATTATATAAACTTTCAATTTTTATCAGTAATTGTGTTTGAATGATATCAATCAATTTTAAATAACACAACATTTATACGTGTCAAGTAATAAACTTGATTACTTAAATCTATTTTGATATAGGTATTTGCCGTACAATTATTCCTTTTAGTCATTGTATATTTCATCTCAGTGCTATCAATTTTATGTAAAATTTAATATATTTTTTTCTTTTTTTTTTTAATCATCTTGTACCATCCGTATAGACACTATTGTCCTTTTACGGGACACTCCCATCATCTATTTGTGGAAGTGTTTGATCATAAACCCAACCTATGAGCCCCGCTGAATTTCCGCATTCACCCAGGGCCATGCTCTGTGACGTGGGGAAAATTTGTCCGACCAAGGAAACCCACGACAGGAACCAGCCGATGGGAAAGTCAAACCTAGACACCTTTTGCTTACTCGAAAAGAACCTAAATTTTCATTTCTCATCTGCGGAAACATCATTGTTGGGACGGGGTTCCCGAGCGGTTATGTAAAATTTAATATATATTTTACGCAGATAATTTTCCGATTAAAATGCAAGGAAGTTCTTTTAACAAAAGACTTGTGTGCTAGATCTTCAACTATCAAGAAAAAGTTTTGAAATAAACGAAGTGCATATGTATATAATTTATAAAGGTAAGCAGCATATCGCGATTAGAGCTGAAAATTAACGGATGTTTATGCCGATTTGTCAGTTAAGTTAATTACTTTCTTCCTGCTCTTATCACCAATAAAGTTCAGCAACGTGCAACTGGGTTGCTGATAACGAAAAATATTCCTAAAATGTAACTATAGGTCTAACTAACTATAACTAATGTAACTTCCTAATATAACTATAGGTCTAACTAACTATAACTAATGTAACTTCCTAATGTAACTATAGGTCTAACTAACTATAACTAATGTAACTTCCTAATGTAACTATAGGTCTAACTAACTATAACTAATATAACTTCCTAATGTAACTATAGGTCTAACTAACTATAACTAATGTAACTTCCTAATGTAACTATAGGTCTAACTAACTATAACTAATGTAACTATAGGTTTAAATGCTTTATTCATGACGTAATGTACTAAATGCGATTATTTTAATAAATAAAACGAAATCTTCACAAATAAACTTTAAATACAATTTTTAATCCATGTAAATTGATAATATATAGGTGCCTGCTTAAATTTATGTAATGGACATTGCGTTTTACGAGAGAGTACTTAGTGTTACTTATGTTATTAGTACGTGTAGATATTTTTCTTACTCAAAATAATGTACATTTTTTTATATTTGTTGATTTAAAATATTTTTTCAGGTTTTACTGATATAAGGTACACATATCTTTGATAGTTAAAGTTTCCTCAAACTTAATTATTTATTCCAATATGATATTATTTGTTCCAATATGATATTATTTGTTCCAATATGAAATTATTTGTTCTAATATATTAATTTCATCAGTTTTCCAGAATTAGTTACCGAGATTAGCCTATTAAAAACAATGTTGGGCCTTGGGATTTAGATATGTGCAATGCATTCTTTTTAGCTTCCTTGTGGTTCTTTTGTGGTCAAAAATAACTTTTCTTCTCATTACGAGATGAAAATATAATCATTTCAAACATGGATCCTGCGAGATATAATCGATATAGTAAAAGATGGGGCATTCATTAAAGCTCTTTCAAATGTATTTACACTGAATCAATGATACTCCGGTTAACATAAAAAACACTATTACTAAGACCCAAAAATCGAAAAACCGCTAAATTGAAAATAGACGCCGCAAACAATCACAACTGTATTGAAATGTTTCCCGAGACATACACACACACACATACACACGCATACACTTTGACACATGTTTCTAAAATGTATTTAGCAAAACTTTTTTTACCATTATACGAAGTTTTGTCTATGAGGAAATGAAATATATAAATTTATTAATTTATAAATAATTACGTTTAGGGTTTAAACTGCATCGATATTTACTTTTTAGTAGCTATGACAATATACATCTATATAATATATGAAGAACTTTACTTGAATCTTAAGTTAGCTAATAATCTAATTGAATAATAACTTTACTTGCGAAGGTCTGACTTGTTAAAAAGATTTAATTTTCTCTAGACTATGGGAAAAATTGCACGTACTTGCCATATTTTTAAAATAACAAGCAACAAGTTATATAATATATAAGCTCAACAATTCGAAAGATGAGGATGTGAGTTTTAAACAAATTATATTTATCATTTTTTACTATATAAGAATATAGAGAAAATTCATTTAAACTTTCTATATGCTCACTGATTTTATAAATGTTCGACTTTTATTTTATTTATTGAAAATATTAGTAAATACAATACCTGTGAAGCTTATGGCACTTGGCTTCCACCGTGTTTGAGTCATAAATTATGATCTTATCCTCTTGTCCTCTTCGACGAGTGCAACCAATTTAAAAAATTAACTTTATTTGCAGCAGCAACAATTAAATAACTGCTTCTGAAATTATTGTATATTATAAGAATAGTAAAAGTGTTTGATTTTTCAAATTATTTATTAATTTTAATTACTTTCATTTGCAGTTGAACAACTATTTATATGTTTCAAGGGTAATCAATTTTAAGATTTACAGGCAAATCCAGTAATTTCGAGATTTACCTGGATTATCATCTAAAGTTCATGGAAAAAAACTACCACACGTTATCAGTAAAAAATCATTCATTGTATTGTACATTTATTTGCAAAGTGAGCGATTGTAGGAGAGCGATTTGCGGACTAGCCTTTTTTCTTAAGCTTTCCTGCTTATCAAAGTTAGCAAACCTTGCTGCAATTCATACTTTTTAAATGAATTTTGTTTGATCTTATTTTGCAAGCATTATGAAATTACAATATATCTTTTGATTCAAGAAAAAAAATAAACAATCGATTTCATAATAATTTCCTATACAGATAAAAAAGATAATTTTCATTAAAAGATGGTTAACACAATCATGAAATTTACATTCAATTGAGTGATATTGATTAATTAGTTAATCAATTAAGCGTCTCTTTAAATATTTCTATTGCTTTTTCGCGGAACTTTTCCTTGAATGTATTATAAAAAAATAAAATAAAGCATAAAAGCTACTTCTCCTTGAAAAAATAATAAGTTCTTATAATGTTTACATTCAGACCTAAATATATTAAATATCTACGCATTTAACTAAATATGTAAGAATAAAACATGAATAAAAATCATAATACTCTCATTTTTATTCATCAACTTTTTATGTGACTGATGATTGAAAAAATTACAATAAATTTTATTTAAATATTTTCTGCTAATCGTTTAGAGAAAAGTGGGGATAGTTGATGCTAGTAGTGTATTTCCGACACCACGGATTTATGGATCTGGATTTTGATGACAAAGACATATACGTTTGCAATAGGTTAGATAAGGACAAACCAAATCCAGATCTTAAAACTCCGTCGTCGAAAAAACGTCATAGGTATAGCTAGATAAACATCTTATTACTTCTCATATAAGCTATAACTGGCATCGTCGATCGTTTCAGATATTTAGAGTCTTTAATGTATGTCATGACTTCATCACTTGACGCGACTCTAAGTAAGTTAATATTTTTCATGCGCTCAACGTAACATGTGAACATTTTATTAAAAGCTGACTATACTGTTTTCATCAACGTTCCTATACATAAATATTGTTTAAACATTAATTTTATGACATATTCAGTTAAATTAACGTCAATAGTTATCTCAAAGATTTCGTATTATAACCATGGAGCCGATATATTTTTTTATGGTCGTTTGTCGTATAAAAATATAAGAAAAATTTGAATTATAGAAATTTGTCTAAATCTTTCATTAATCTATTGAATTTTGTTCTCCACAGATTATCATTTATTCATTCGACACAGTGCTTTAAAAAAATTTTTTTTTCTTTTTTTAAATATTAATATTTTAAAAAAACATGTATATTAAAAATGTATTTTTTTTAATAATGCAAACGTTGTTATATAAATTATTGCAATGATATTTAGCATTATTATACTTATAAAAAAATCTTGTTTTTAATCGTTACGTCGCATATTAAAAACAAATCTATGACAACTCAAAATAATTTTTGCTGGATTTTACTGTGCAAAAAATTAAAAAAAATAAAAACTTCACTATTAGCTATAGCTTGAGAATCATTTTAACTCATGAAAAAATGTATTTCTTGATCAGTTTTCCATAAATCCACAGTTCTGACTTGTTATAGTCTCGTTCGGCGAGTGCAACATAAACATATTCTTCCCACAAATTCGTAAAAAAATTTAGATAAGTATTGAAACATTAAACAAAACATAACTTACGTAGTATTACTTCAACTAAATATCGAACAAACATAAGAACAACCACTCTTACACACCATACGAAACACCAAATAGAAGAAAAGCCAACACTAAGATTGTAAGATTGTATAAGCTCTCGGCGTATAACATCGATGCACTCGCGGAGGCGGTTTCGCGCACTCTGCGGATATCTGAGCGCGAATCTCGCGCTAAGTAGCAGCTTTGCGCGCGATGATCCTCATGCCAGTCGTTGCACCACCTGCTGCAGCTTGCTCGCGCGCGCGCGCGCGCGTCTCTTATCTTCTTCTGCCACTCTCCGTGTACGCGAATGTACCTATATACCGCGCACTTATGATACTGCCGTTACTGCTGCTGCTTCGTAAAATATATATTAGGTATAGGACAATGTATATGGGTATTATCTATATATAGGTATGTGACAGCTAGAAAGATGATTTATGGGCCGCGACTTCATTCATGACTTAGCGCGTCGTTTATTGCCTCGAGAGGAACGAAAACAATGTTGAATTTTGCGTGAAAAAGACGGCGAAGTCGACGCGTCGTTGTGGATTAATGTGGAGGAGATCGTATCGGGGCTTTGAATTTCATCAATCATGCTAGAAATTTGAACGAGAGAAATTTTGTTTATCGATGTTTTATTGTAAAAGTACGCGTACTTCGTGTATGTATATCACTTTACATGTTATTTTTGTATGTATAATACATGATATAAAAAATTTTATGTATAAAAAACAATGGACGGATTTTTGACAATCGTGCGTTGCTCACATTGGAGATATGTATATCCCACATATACTTTTAAGTGACGTTTCTTCGTTTTACGAATAGGCTTTGCGGTGTATATATATAAAATACTAATTTAGCAAGTTTTATTTTAAAGAGTCTCGAAAACGAAGAAGACACTTTTACATAATTATTTTCTTAAATTATAAGAAATTGGACGGACTTAATTACAAGATTTGTACAAAAAACATTAAAAGATAAGTAAATTTTGAATTTACTTATTTACCTTAATCTTACTATGTGACGATCTATCTGTACTACTAAATTAACGCTAACAATATATTCATTCTATAAACGTTAAAAAAATTTAATGTATTGGAAAAAATACATTGCATGGTCATGTCTTTGAAAATTCTATATGCATTAAATACTACTATGTTTTATCTGCTTGAAAGTGTATTATCTCAGTTCTCGTAAGATGTAATCCAGTTTACCTGTCAGTGAGTGAAGTAGTTGATAAAAGCACTGACTCAAATCCCGCGAGTCCATACAGATCTCTTTAATTAAATACTTTTTTTTATTTGACTAACACTTTAACACGCGAGACAATACGGTTTCGAATCTAGATCAAGGTCTTGATCACTACTGCGTATTTTCTTTTATTATTTTGTTCCTTTAGCTATTGTTTTAGTTATGTTGTTTTCAATAGTTGCTTTTAAAACTCGATAAGGATGGTATTAAAAGTTCGTTTATGCAACGCGCAAACAATAATGCTAATAAAATTGAAAACAATTGAGATTGGTATCCAACCTCATTTTTCTAAAAATCTATTTAGTCTGATAAATAGTAGATACACCCAGAAATAACTGGAGAAATTGTATTAAAAACAAATCGTATAATACCTTATAAAAACGAACATTCATAACAGTTTAATAAATGGTACAATCAAGCAGATATTTTTACTTTCTAAAACAGCTTAATGAAAACTGCGCACGTTTAACAGTTTTTGAAAACAATAGAATTATAGTTTTTCCTATTCTTTAAAATAGGCAGTAAATGTTTTCTTTGAGTTAATAAATAGTAAAATCTGAGATTCTTTAAGATAATACAATAGATGTCATATTATTAATGACAATGGACGGCGTTAATGATTTCCAGATTATACAACAATCCCTTATTACTGAATTTTTGGAAATAAATAAGTAAAACATTGGTACAGAGCATTTATTTCAATTTTGAAAGATTTTTTTTAATTTCTTTTTTTAATTTAACTTGTATCAGACTGAGTATTAGTAGAAGGTAAAAAGATAAGTTAATAAGAATTATGCTCTGTATTTATAATTTTGATTTTACCTATTTCTATCGATATGAATAGATTAATGTTTTTTTAATTAAGTAAAATGTTATACTTACTTTATATAAACATTTGTGACCAAAAAAACAGTAAAGCAGGACTACATAGCTTCTGAATTAGCTCTGAAGCTTACCAACTTATAAAAAAATCTGTTTCTGAACATTAGTTACAATTTTCAGTTGCTCATTGTACTGTCCACATTGCAAATAATGGCAATAATAGTATCATCACAGTGGTTCCAATCTTGCTTGTGCCAGACTGCAATAAGAAAAAATATTTAAAAATATTTTCAATAAAGTATAAATTATTTAACACTTTCGCTGCTGACAATGTATAAGCATTTTCTTTCTCACAGTGCTACGGCATTTTTACTATAATTTTTTATTGTAATTTTAATTAGTGTTTATTACGAGTGCAGTGGATCCAATTACAATATAAATTGGTACTTCTGTTTTTATAAGTCCATAAAATAAAAAACCGATGATCAAACTCATAAATGCATATTTTGATGCTATTAATACCATAAAAATGATCAAAGTTGTAAAATATTTATGAGCCGTATATGTGTCATGTAGCACCAGGGGAAAAAACTCATTAGCCATTTTTAGTACATGTAGCAGTGAGTGTTAAATAATATTTATAATTATGATACTGTTTTGCAAAATGAAATATTTATTAAAATATTTGGGATAAATATGAAAGGCATTTGAAAGATTTAAAAAAAGAATTTTTGTTATTCTCTATCAGTAGGATTTTTTAGATATAAAATACTTATCAATTACAGTCATTTTATTTATCAATTTAATATTTGTTATTTGATAAGTTAGATTTTTTCCTATAGATATTGGTTGATTCTAGCAATGCAAACTGGTGTTATCATCAGAAACAATTTAAATTCACTTTATAAAGAAAAATTAGAAATTTCTTTTAATTCAAAAGTATTTAATACATTCATTTTACTTAATTGTATCAATCATAGTGATGTTAATATTACTTACAATGATATAGTAATTGCATTTGTCGCCTTGACAGCATTCAGAGCATTTCCAATCCTGGTACCATATATGTGAGCAGTCTGGCATATTGGATCGTCTGATTCGTTCGCATTCTTTTTTTGTTGCACATCGCTTTGATATGTAAAATTGTTTCTTAGCACCTTGGTTCCAATATGGTGTACCTAAAATAATTATTTTTCATATAAAATACTTCAAGCAAGATGTAGTTAGTTTTAAAAGATAGGATTATTCCGCAGTTTATTGGTAAGTACATATTTAGCCTTGTCAGTATTATTGTTACCATAATTATTTTATAAATAAATTAATTTTACATAAGAATTTGTAGTCAAAATCTTGGTTTCAACTTTTTATTATAAACAATATTTGTATATTCAATGTAAACAAATTATTCAACCAATGAATATCAGTCTTTGTAAAATAGAATAAATTGTGCTTATTATTTTTCAAAAGCATCCGTTGCAGCTAAATAATAAATCGAATGCATTAATTCATAAAAGTATCTTCTATCGCTTTGAAAAACATGAAATTAACGTAAAACCCTCATTGCAAAACCTAACCTAACTTTCGCCCAACGGACAATAAATATCTCAACAATCCAACTTACTGCCCCATTTGATTTCCGAAAGACAGGTGTCCTCTCCTTGCTCGCAGGTCTTTATGGTGTTCAGGCACTTCTCGATGTTGCCCTCCTGGTTCTTACAAACGTAGCATTCTAGGGCGTTGCCTGAAACAGAGCAAATGGGCTTATTTCACGTTATTAAGATTCACCAGTGAATCACCCGCGATTCCCACTTGTATCGAGCGCAAAGAAACAAATAAAAAATCCTCGAATCCTCACTTGTGCACAGAAACGACGCCACCAGCAGAGCTATCGTCCACGGCTGCATTTTCTCTGTTTTTCTTCCGAAATTTCGGAGCAGAATGTTTTGGAGAGCAAGGAGAGAGAGAGAGATACAAGTGCTCTTGCTCCGAAACGATGATGCACAACTGTGTCTGGCGTTCGAAGTGAGGCGTGAGAGGGACGCGGTCGCGTGCGCGCGCATGAGTGCAGGGAATTACAGTGAAGGCGTTGTCGTCGTCGTGTCTGGCAGGTTGCAGTGTAGGTGGATTTGCAGTGCTGGCGATGCGCGTTAATGATTGGACGATGATTTTGCGCGGGTCTTAATGCCTCATTTTAAAATATATGATTTATTTTTATATGATGATAAGAGACTCAAGTACTTACCGTTACGGATCCAGTTCCTGATCAGGACCCAATTCCTGATCATTTTCTTACACAAAATATTACTTTAAACTTGTCGCTGCAAAAACTTTTTTGAAGATTGCAGATATAACTATCTACTATTTAGTTTAATTGTAATTGGCTTTTATGGAAATCAGAGTTGATTAGGAATTGTTTTTAGCGGATTGGGAACTGGGTCCGTGACCTTAGTGCCTGGGATGGATAAGTGTGTCCCTCGATATATTTTTATTTGAAAAATTATAAAATCATATAGCAACTCGATAAAATAGTAGTTATTAATATGAATTATACAATTGCATTGAGTTACTACTATATAATTTTATAACTTATTAAATGAAAATATCAAGGGGCATGGTGATAATTAATTCCTAAAATAAAAAATTAATTATTATATTTATTATAAGAAATAAATCTGAATAATTTAATAATTCGTTCACCAGCTACGTATCTTTCTATTATTTTTATAGTATTTAGCATTTTATTGTTAATATCTTTCTTAAAAAAATCAGTTTTGTTGAACACAACATTACACACATAATAAATTTTAATTTTTAAGAAACTATATTATATATATCTTTTTGAAAATACGATAATGTAATTCTCGTAAAAGAAATTATCAAGAAAAATGCACATTTTAATAGTATATTACGCATCTAGGGAAGTAACGAATTAGCGAGTCCGTAGCACGTGTAAATTGCCACCCTTGTCTTCGGCTCGGGCCTTCTTGGCAACCACGTGCTACGGGGTTGCCATTTTACCTCCCTAGACGCGTAATATACTATTTCCTCACACTAACACCAAAAATACACATTTCTCTCCGGGCGCCCGGGAGGAAAAGTGGTACTTTCGGTACAGGTGTGGAGAAAAATTATGATTAATAGGAAAGAGTGGGGCTAACTCGTACAGGAGCTAAGTCGTACACGTTAAATATTTTATAATTTAAAGATATGATGGGTTTTTTAGCCTGGGTCGGTAATCTATATTGAATATAGAAGTATTCTCTGTAAATGGCGCATATCATTAAGTACCCAGACGGAAATATTCTTGTATGAATAACTGTATATAACTAGTTATGAAAGAAAATAATAGATATAAACTATTTAAAACTATTTATAATAGTTTATAAAGGTCGGAATTGAGACTTTTATAATAGTTATTATAGAATATGAACTGCAATTGTTAGTCGATAAAAGTTTTTAACAGTTATAAATTTTTTTCAATTTTTTCGATGCGTGAAGTATAGTAAACAGAAAAAAAATTTATAACTGTTATTATCATTTTTTCAATACGTGGAATTTGGGCACATGCAAAATTTTATATATAGCTCAGAATTTGAAAGAAGATATTAAAATTATAAATAGTTATACGAAGTAAATTATAATTCAAAACAGTTATAAATAGTTATAAATTTTTTTGCACGATGTAATATTTCCTTGTTTGCAATGAATTGGAAAAGTTCAAAAAAAAATTTATAACTGTTTATAATTATTTATAACAGTTTATAGATATTATACATAGTCTCAATTCCGACCTTTATAAATTTTTTTAAACAGTTATAAATACTTTCTATTTTGTATGTGCTAAAACGATTTCCGTCTGGGTATTATCACCGATCCGATTTTCTGATCATTGACGTAGACTTGTCAAAATTAAAGCGGGTTTCTGTAACATTTACATTGCACAAAAGTTGAAATAAAACTTCTAAGTTAATAATTGATCGACGAGCTGGTGAATTCTCAGTCTGCGATTGAGTTCGGGATCGAGCAGATGATGCCTCTGTGTTTCTCGAGGAGTCGTCGGCTGGTCACAATGACGCGTGATTACAAAGATCATGCGTATAGCTCAATTTTACAAGGTCCAAAAATCGCTCCTACATTTTTCCAGAACTTTTAGTCACTGTTTTCTAAGCCTAGGACTTACAAGTTCAGTAAAGTTTATTTATTTTATAAATGTGAAAGATAAAATAAATAAATCTAGGTTAGAACTAATTCTGTTTATTTCTGAAATATTAAGATATTAAATTTCAGCGAGTATCCCAGCTATCACGGTAATTTTTACTGCGAATTCTCTCTGTGTACCCTAGTGGAAATGACAACTGTGAAAAACTGTGAAAAACTATGAAAAAAATGTAAGAAAGTGTGAAGAAATGTGAGAATACACATACTTTTGGAACATCTGTTACAAAACAAATATGCACAGGTTATCACAGTTTTTCACAGTTTTTTCATAGTTTTTACAGTTTCTCGCACTTATACAAAGTTCGCATTTTATCTAATAAAACCCTGGTGGAAATTTAATCTAGAACTATGTAGATCTATCTAGTTTGTCATAGGAATAATCGAGGGCCTCGATAAAACTAGATAATTTTCTACCAGGGAACTTGCACAATTTTACACATTTTATCACAGTTCTTCACCGTTCTTCGCAGTTTTTCACATGTCCTCACATTTGATTTCGTTAATTCTCTTATATAAAGGAAATTACAACTGTGATAAATTGTGATAAAATGTGAAATACTATGAGAAACTCTGACAAAATTTATGAAATATTCTATAATTATTTTTTAAATTCCTGTTTCAAATATAAGCCCAATTTCACAGTGTTTCACGAGATTTTCATGGTTTTACACACTTTTTCACACTTTTGTCACAGTTCTTCACAGTTTGAAATTTTCACTAGGTACCTAAAAAAGGACAGTCATCTAAATGAAACAAAATCAAAATTAACAATGTTTTGTTAATACAACAAGTGCGATCGATTGTAGTAAACTTAAAAAACGTTAATTGGTGTATAATAGTATACCCACACAGCATGAAATATTTCCTAAATATAACTGTAATATTTCTTGTAAGATTTGAAATATTACAGAAATATTTCAGTGAAATATTACTGTAATATTGTTATGTCCGCCTATATGGGGCATTGTAATATTTCATGTAATGTTCAAGAAATATTTCATGAATATTTCGTGTAATATTTCATGAAATATATCCGAAATATTAAGTAAATATTCCAAATTATAAACATTACTATATAAAGAAATATTTCACGGAATATTTCTGAAATATTTCAGAAATGTTTTGCGTAATATTACATGAAATGTTTCTGTAATATCTCTGTAATATTTCCAACATAGAACGGCTTTTCTGAATCTTTCTTGGAATATTTCAGAAATATTTCAGAAATGTTTAGCGTAATATTACATGAAATGTTTCTGAAATATCTCTGTAATATTTCCAACATAGAACGGCTTTTCTGAATCTTTCTTGGAATATTTCAGAAATATTTCAGAAATGTTTAGCGTAATATTACATGAAATGTTTCTGAAATATCTCTATAATATTTCCAACATAGAACGGCTTTTCTGAATCTTTCTTGGAATATTTCAGAAATATTTCAGAAATGTTTAGCGTAATATTGCATGAAATGCTTCTGAAATATCTCTGTAATATTTCCAACATAGAACGGCTTTTCCGAATCTTTCTTGGAATATTTCAGAAATATTTCAGAAATGTTTCGCATAATATTGCATGAAATGTTTCTGAAATATCTCTATAATATTTCCAACATAGAACGGCTTTTCTGAATCTTTCTTGGAATATTTCAGAAATATTTCAGAAATGTTTAGCGTAATATTACATGAAATGTTTCTGAAATATCTCTATAATATTTCCAACATAGAACGGCTTTTCTGAATCTTTCTTGGAATATTTCAGAAATATTTCAGAAATGTTTAGCGTAATATTGCATGAAATGTTTCTGAAATATCTCTGTAATATTTCCAACATAGAACGGCTTTTCTGAATCTTTCTTGGAATATTATAATAATATAAGGGAGTGCGAAGCGTGATATAAGCTGCATCTGCGTGTAACATATCGATTCGAGCATGCAATTAAATGTTATGTATAATGATTTAATTTTTTTTTTATTTAATTTTATTTTTTTAGATAAATAATTAGTAGCGCTTGAACTCTGAAACTTGAAAATCTTAGATAAGAAGTGAGTTGTTGTAGCATAATGGTTCTTAATTCGAAATATATAGGAATACTTTGAAATCAACATGAAAAAGTTGGTTTAAAATGTAAGGAAGTGTAAAAAATGTAAAGATGTACAATGAAGTGTTACAAAGTGTAAAATTATATAAATAATGGTCAAGATTCAGACACGCCCTAGTGTGAGAAATCTATTAAATCCTATTAATTCCTTTTTCCAAATAGGAAAAGATCCTATTTGCGAATAGGATGTATATGTAATTTTTGTATTGGTGAATAGGATTTAATAGATTTCTCACACTAGGGCGTGTACACTTTTCTATATTGGAAAAGTGTACGAGTTAACCCCCCCCTCCCCCCTACATTATAATAGATATCTGTGGATTCCCGGGAAAACGACTGAAGTCCACTTTTCATGTTTTTAGATATTATGGCTTAAAGGTTTTAATTTCCATATATACCAATGTTATAAAAACTCATCAATAGTAGATATGTTCGCTAATGTATACACGTCCTTGATTTTTTGTATTTTTGTCTAAACATATACTATATGTAAGGATACCAAAATTATTCGAAACGCAATTTAAAATAAATTGACTTAAGTCGTTATTCCATGAACCTACATAATATAACAATTAAATCACGTAATAAAAGTAAATATTGTTCTTGTATGTACATGTATATGAATATTATAATGTTATGAATGAATAAATGCAACTCAAACAATGACGAATGAATGTAATGTATAACTATGAACTTTCGTCTGACCTAGATTAGGAATATCCAACATGCAATAGATATCACAATTAGGTGACGTACATACATAGTATATTAAAATGATTTATGTGATACCTACAAAAACTGCTAGTATAAAAAGTATTTT
Source organism: Gastracanthus pulcherrimus (assembly GCA_949152435.1). NCBI lineage: Eukaryota > Metazoa > Arthropoda > Insecta > Hymenoptera > Pteromalidae > Gastracanthus > Gastracanthus pulcherrimus. The sequence goes on along the minus strand of OX424574.1, from coordinate 28,629,427 downwards.
CAAAAAGTGATAACATCAATCTTTTATTTCAGAAAAGTTGCAAGATAATGACGGTTCTGAAAGTTTTATTAAAATAAAAATATCCTTTTTCGATCTTTCATCAGTATTTCAATCTGTTACACATTGCAACATTTAAAAGCACACACTTGTGTACAAAAAGTGTAAAAAATACAGTTATTCATTAATTTCAGATAACTAGTACAATAACTAAACTGGTAAATAAGAACTCGTAATTATGCTTATATAATTGCATTTACAGAACATAACGTTAATTATTCAAATTTAAAAGAATAATAATAATAATTTAAAAACAAAACTTTACCTACTGCTATTACTGGAGATTTAAACGACCTAAAAGATTAAACCTCGAATTTTCTAGGACCAGTATCTAGGGCTTCAAAAAACTAGAACAAAAAAGGATTTTGAAATTATAAAACAACAAATCCGCTGTATACGAAACATGACATCAACAAAAAGTAAAATGAAAATTCTCTACATATAAATGTAAGTAAATAAATGATTTTTTTAGATTTATTATTATTGACATCCTTTTTTAAAATTCGCACGTTCTCTTATAAAACAGATTTTATTGAACACGTATTTGGAAAAGAATAAAGCATCAATTTTTTATAAGATCTCAGGGGTGTATAACAATCAAGGTTATTGTTTCTTGAAGAAACGTGATTACCCTTGATTGAATTGTTTCTTCTGCGTAGCCTCCTTGAAACGTAATGTATTATTCCGTGAAGGATATGAAAAATTTAATTTTCATCTCAACAGGGGGATTCTAATTAACACAACTCTTTTTCTTATACTGTTTATTAACTTGTATATTTAATTTCGTTCCACGATGTCTTACAGTTCAAATTAATTAAATTGAACACCATTCCGTGTCTTTAAAAATAATAAAATAATTGTTATCGTTTTTTACTTACAACTAAATAATATAAATTATTTTAATGCAAATAATAAAAATTGTAACTATATGTTGTATTTGCAAACTATGGATACCATAGTTTATAATAGTTTTATTATATGTATATGTTGTTTTATTTATATGTTATTGTTATATATAGCCTGATTTTCTCAGGTAAACCGATAATTTTTTGAGTACCAAAAGGTAGTATCCGATCCGAACCAGATAAATAAAGAATTGACCCGATTCGCTGAGGGTTTATCATTACAACTTTAATTTACATATTCTATACGAAAAGGGCTAGTCTTCCTAGCAGAATTGTGAAATGTGCTAGTCTTCGTGGAAAATTTTCAAATGCGCTAGTCTTCGTAGGGAACGACGAATTGTGCTAGTTTTCGTGGGGCAATGGCGAAATGTGCTATACTAGTCTTCGCGTGAGTTTTCCAAATCTGCTACTCTTTGTGGCAAGTGCTGAAATGTGCTATTTTTCGTGGCAAGAGCTGAAATTTGCTACTCTTCGTGGCAGTTTGAAACGTGCTAGTCTTCGTAAGAGCCGTCGATGTAGTTAAATAACATAGAAAGGAAGTCTCTGCTAGGCTAGTCATAACTTTCTGAGGCACTTAGGCTAATTTTTAATTGTTTAGAACTTCTTCAATTATAATTCAGAGTACTTTTTTTGCGAAAAGACGCATGATGGTATTAGAGTTAGAGGTTCAAATAAGTAGTCCCAATAGTTTCCGAAGTCCCAAAATCCAATATATATTTACTGGGATCCGGAAATTCCTTAAGGTGGTCACAATACCTGCACCCACCTTAATAAAAATTACGCATTATTTCGATACATCGAAATAAACTGCCGTTTATTGGTTAGAAATTAAAAATTTGAATCCTAATATTTGGTCCGTTGTTGACATTTGTACAAATAATCTCACTTTCTGTTCCACTTTTACACGTTAAATATATTTATTATATATACCTGCCAGACGCAACAAATAAGAGTCATCGAAGTCAGACCAAACTAAGCTGTCAAATATGCACATCCGGTTTGGCGCGCATTCTCGCGGTCTTTTAATCATTCTCAGTTGCGACCAGGGCGCCGCGTGCATGCAACGCACCAATTGCAGGCATACCTACTATACATATTATAACAGCTGGTACCCCCTCAAATCTCTTTATATATATACACATCTCTCACGAATGCCTCGCACAGGTGGTTGCGTAACGGCGACGCATAGGTCGTTAGCGCGCGAACGAATGAACGAACGGACGTCTCGCCCGAATATATATATACATGGTTTGCGACATCGCCTAATTGCGATCGTTCCTCATCGCTCATATATACGTCACAAGCATCGCGTATCTTTTTTTCGCCTCTCGTATGTTCAGTTCATTCCTTCGTTTGTTCTTTACTTGTCATTGGCGTGAAAGAGGCTTTCCCGCTCTGTTTTTACGTATACAGTTGCTGATGAGCTTACGAATTTGTAAATATACATGAGAATATACTTTTTGACTTTTGTATTTGTAAGTTTTTCTTTTTACTGGGGGGAAACACGGTTTTGGTTGAGTTAAGTATAGTAATTAATAAATAAACCTAATTTTCAAAATCTCAGCTCTATTGGTTTTATGAAGAAATTACATAAAAATGTGAAAAAATGTTTAGTGATAATAAATTTAAAGTTTAAAATATTTATTTTTTAAAAATTGTTTCTCATTTTGAATGCTATAAATTCTTAAATATTATAAGGAGCTTGCATTTTTCTCAAAAGTAAGAAGAAATAAGGTTCTTTTTGCGATATCTTAAAAATTAATGATTGAATTTTCATGTTTATAATAGGATAGGAAACATAATTATATGGAAGTAGTTTAAAGTTAAAGATATTTTACTCTTCTTACCCCATAGTTCTGTATGAGTAATTTCTGTATAGATAATTTACCTGTAACTCTATATGTACAAATTTTTTGAGAAAAGTAAGATTTTGTCCACTTTGGGAAGGTATATTGTCGGGTAGGAGGTAAAATCAGACACCTCATATTATTATACACTTCTACTTCTCAATCGACAATATTCAAAACATTCGAAAGTTTACCTTGAGAATAGGAAAAAGCTATCCTTTCTGTTTCAGAAAACGTATTTTCTATTGTTAATTGTTATTTATTTTACACATTTTCTAGGCAAAGTAAGAACAATCGATATTCACATAATCTCCTGGGACGTAATAGATAATTACTATCTTTCTATTTAAATAAATGTCATCGAACATTACCAACAGTAAGATTATCATAGAAAAAATAACATATTGCATATAAGCTAATTTTCAAAATAACTTCTTATGTACATATATTCTTCTTTATTCTCCATAACAATGCATTTATTAGTTATCATAAGTACCTGAGCATTCATGAGATGAATTACAAACGATTTTTTGTAGCAGTTAGTGTGTTATTCCACACGCGTGCATTATATATTTGCCTAGTCAGCCGTTAAAGGCCATAAGCTCTGGCATAATATATACATTTGTCCCTTTCTTGATCCCTCTTTTTTGTATAATTGCCGCGATTCCGCATTTCGGCGCGATGATACACGATAATACTACATGACAGGAAAGCTTTTGTCAACGAGGTGTATCAACGATTCTCGGGTTTTATGGTATTAGCCGCAAGGTCTTTAGATTAATATTTTCATATCATAGGGAAGATAATTTACTTCTTCATTCTAAACATAAGAGTTTACAATTGAATTAATGTTTAAGAACTTTATGCATTGCCTAATTAAAGGAATTATATTCGTTTATGCACTTATAATGTAAGTAGTTATCATGTTTTTATTTTTTGATATATATAGTCCATCCATAAATATCTTATTTATAAAGGCATCTGTAAATAAGTCTCTACAAAACAATGTTCTAATTATTCATGCTTGTATCTGATAGCTATGTTCCCCTTTAAAAGGATGAAGTTCAAAAGGGTAAAACAACGACTTCAAAATAAACTTTTTAATAAGATACAACAAATCATAGACTTACACAATTTTTTTTATTCATTGTAATGTAATTAACTTAATTAATTTTTTCTAATAATTGTAGTTAGCGAGCACAGCTGCTACACCTATACCAGCAAAAATCTGAATAAACGTAAAAATCAACTTCTCACATTTTCTGCAAGGGTTGCAAAAACTTTTTTCTACTCTACAACCGTGAAAAGAACATGTTTTTTGTTCAAAGGCCTTTAAAAAACAAAAAGTTTTAAATTAAAATGTAGTGTGTTACAACATAAAAAACTAATCATTCACTATTAATAGTCGATGTTTAAAAGAAGAAAAACAGCAAATTACTTGCACACACATAGACACAGCTTTGCACAAAAAACACGACGTATATATAAACAAACAGAAAAGCCGGCAGCAGCTTCAAAGTACCGAAAAGCAAAGAGAAAAACAACAACAGCAACAACAACGCGACGTGACCCACCTACGCGCCGAACAAGCCTTTGTCCCTTTTTCGCGCGCCTTTGCGTTATATTTTTTTCTCTGTTCGCCGCGCGTCCAAGCTGAGCTTTTTTCGCGTATCTCTCACTCTCTCTTTTTCTCTCTCGCTTTTTTTTTATTAAAAATAGCATAAAGCTCGCCCGATCGCGTACACCAGCAGCAGAGCTCCGTTATACACAATATTGACCCAGTGTCGCGTGCGCAGCTTCAGCTTCAGCTTCGATAGCATATCCGTCGTTGTAGTTGTCGCACTTCTGTCGTCGTCGACATAACTTGGGCCATGGTCTTTCCGGTTGACCGGTTCGCACTCACATACACTAATGGCGCACGTATATATTTATGCATGTGTATATTATGTACTTTTTGATAATATGTACGTAGATTTTTGTAAGATAAAGTGCTTGTGTGTGGATGAAAAATTTTAAAATTCGCTCCAGAATCTACAAAGTTTTATTTTAAAACTTTCAAATGGCTCGAGCTTACTGTATCATTCATGTATACCCTAAACATTTCTGAGACCTAAACTTTTTAAGAAGTTGAAAAAATAAAAATAATATGAGTTTTATAAATTTTCTTATAAAGTAATTTTTAGTAATCTTAATTTAAGAGATAATTCATTTTATTAAAAAAAATTACTACTGGTTAGCGATCTGGAGCACTGACCCGAATTCGATCGCCAAACTAATTACCTATAATCTCTCTTTTATAGGATAATTTTTTATTGGTATAATGTAAATTACTTTGCGATAGAATAAATTTTCAAATCGTTTTACTAAAGCTTTTGAAATACTGAATAGTGCATCAAATAGTTTAATAAAAAAGATTAACATACATTTTAAAAGCACGGTCGATTTTCGTTGATTACATTCTACTTTTCATACTTGGATGTTTCTTCTATTTTTCTGGGTTTAATACATAGATTAATCTAAATAAACATGTGTTATAGCAGATTTTGTTAATTGATAAAAATCTATTTTTCAGTGACTTCTTTAAAATATTATTATAACTAAACCTTCATAGGTATAGCGGGTTTCATGGTCGTTCATTATGAATCAGAGGTCGGAATGATCATTGACCAAATATACTATATTTTACCATACTTGAAAGCACCATTTTGAATTTTGTAAGTTTTACCCCAGATTCGGAATCAGTAACCCTGAAAAATAGCTATAGCCTCGTAAATACTTATATCAGAGAGAAAAAAGCGCGCTTCAGGGAGTTAATAAGGAAAATTAACTTTTCATTTATTTTTTCTTTTGTCAAAGTGGTTTCTAAAATTGTTATTAATGGTAAAAATACGAATAAATAATCTTATTCGACAATTTATGCTTTAAAAGAGGTAAAAAGTAGTTATAACATTGTTTATGAAATGAAAATTACTTGGAAACAACCTCGGAGCTTGCAATTTGATACTAAATTACAAATGGGTCACTGATTTTTAGTATTGCGTAGAAAATTATTCACAATCGAATAAACCTAGTCTGGACCGTTGGCATCCACATTATCACAAAATTCATTGAACTTAGGCGCAAATTTGCACATTTCTGCGGCATATCACCCGTACAAGTACCGTGCACCGTACCTGCACGGCATACCGAAAACGGGCATCGATATTATAATAAATAACCTCTGACCCCGAATCGTTGGCGATTCTCTATACACTTTGACCCTCCTCCTTTTTCCGCTCTTTCATTCTCCCGCCTTCGGACGCTGCGCGCTTTGCTCTCCTCGGCCTTATCGCGATTTCGATCCCCTCTGGGAGAGAAGCGCACAGACAGAGAGTTTTTCTTCCCCAGGCGTGACTGCTGTACACGTATATACACGCTCGCTGTGGCCGGCGGCGGCGGCGTCAGCTTTTCCTCCCTCATCGTGGAAATATGACGTGCAGCGGTCATAATGGGAGGTCCGCGAAGCGGCTCGATAAATAATGGGTAGGAAGCCAAGGTTTCGTGAATTCTATGGGTGAAGAGAGAGAGAAAGAGAGAGAGAGAGAGAGAGAAAAATTTGTTTGTCGGCGATTGTTGTATATTATATGGCAAAGCGGAACGTTGTATTATGCTGTGCGGTAGCCCTATGCTTTTGATGGAGTGCGTGGCATACTGTTGGCGTTATTACTGCGGTAAATCTATTTCTACGCTGTAGTGAATGTTATTAATTTGTTTACTAGAGCGTCAACTTTATCATTTTGGCTTTTAGAGTTTTTCTTTCAGTTTTTTGCGATTTAAATATAGGTTTCGTCGAAATTCTTTTGTTATATATTATCTTTATCTGCTGTAGGTTTTTTAAAATAATTTATGTTGTTCTATATCGATTTTCAAAGTTATTTTAGAGAGTATTGATTTAAACTAAAATTAATCAAAAATTAAAAAAAAAACGTTATTTTAAGAACATTTAAAAATGGTGTCATTTTAAATATGGAACTTTATATGAAGGTTGAGATTATGAACTTAACTGTAACATTGATATTGACTATTGATTTTCTGTGGTAAATAATGAAGAAGCTTCAAGTAAAGCAGTTTTGAAAAATTAGTCCAATCATTGCTTCACGAGTAATTTATTTTCTGCCCTGAAGAACGAGTTATATAGTATCTTAAAAAAGTGAAACATCGATTCGATACAAATTTAATTGTCACTTTTCTATAAGAATTATCTTGCTCTGGTTGGAAAAAAATTAATAAAAAAATGAAAAGTGTCTCTAGTCGATCATCAATTTTTTTGAAATTCCATTATGTGCTGTAGAAAGTATATAGTTCTATTTTGGTATTTTCCAATAACGAGAAAACGTTCCATTTTACTTACTTTTTGTAAAATGTGATTTCCATGCAAAATATTCTGTTTAATTTACAATATAATTCTTTTGTGTGCTGTATGGGTAATGGAAATTAAAAATTTGAACTTGTAAAGTTTTCAATTGAAATTAATGAGAAAAATCATTTTTAAGTTTATTTACTTATCTTTATACTTTTCTCGAAATAATTATTTAAATCAAAGTACATTTTAAATTATTGCTTCAAAAAAGAATGGTTATGACTCATTACGAGACAGAGGATTTTTTTTGCGGTGGATTGTATAAAAAGAAAATTCCAGTACTTTAAAAAGTAAAGTCAAGAAACAGTCGAAGAAAGTTGTTAGAATAACGTAAATAGTATCTTTTGACGTAAGTAGAATCATGTCGGGCATATTCAGACCGTGTCTTTGTATACAGTTAAAATACGCCTACTTACATATAACGGATGTACTACCCATGTTATTCTATGAACCTTTAATCTCGTTTTTCTCCCTTTCAGACCGATCATTAACATTAAGAAAATGTAATTATGAAATAGCTCTTTGACATTTCAGTGAAACCATTCTTTTGTACGCAAATAGTATAAAAAAACAATTTTTTGTATATCAAAATAAGTATGAATTTTGATTGATTTCATTTCCCGTTATTTTACGAATGCTCAACGTGTTATAAAAATATCGCATCCCACAATCTATTTTTTCTTGCTAAGCCATAAAAATCCAACATCCCGCGATCATCCCCCTCTAACAAAACAATTTACCGCGACGCTCGCAGAAAAGAAAGACACTCCAGACGAAGCAACTGTAAGTCCCCATTCAACCTAAATTCCTACGTAGCGCATATATACTATATACAGTTTATACGCACGCCAATTTCCGGCTCACTCGCGTCAGCGCGAGGAAAAGCTCTCGTTCAAACTGCTCTTCTGCGCGCCTTTCTTCTCTTTCGCAATAGCACGCAAAAGGCGAATCTTTTTTCCTGCGTAACGCGCGTGAGACTGTAATCTATTTGTCCGACTCGGCCCACGCGACTGGTCGAGATTACGGTATACGGATATATACATAGGGAGACTGGGGCGGATTCGAACAAAGTATATATATATATCTGGAAGTGAAAACGTCTTGTCTTAGACTTTACTCTCTCGCTAAAGTTGAAATAGTGAAAAGTATGTGATGAATTTCAGTGAAAAGGAAGCCGAGTGGTAATAGTTACTAAATATCTATAGTAAAAATCAAGCTATATATGAGGGTTATTAATTTTTTATAGTAAAGCTTTTTATCGTTTTAGATTTTTTATACTTTTTAAGTAAATTTAAAACTTTTCATAATTTTAACTATTCTAAAATTTTGAAATGTATAGCTGAGAATATAGAGGTACACCTACACTTTGCAACAAATTAAGGGAGTACTATCGGTTTCGAATTAATGTTCAGAAAACTGAAATTTTGCATACTAGTATGTTTTGACCTCAAACTTACTCATATAAATTTTTAGAAAGTTATACCAACGCAGAAAATAGATATTAAAAATTTTATATTTACTTTTTAACACGTATCCTTATGGGAACTCATGTTTCCGACAGTTGTAAACATGAAATTCATGAATACTGCTGTTCTGATTTCGACGAAACTTTGAGAAATATACATTTAATATTCCATAAATATAATGCAAAAATCTAAATGTTGATTCACCAATTTTGAGAGCTAATATAAGCAAACGAATAAAATTTTTCACGCTCACTCAACCATTTACGCACACAATTTGGCCTACCATGGAAGTCAAAAACGACCAAATACGCATTTGACTCACGGAGTACCGATAGTACTCCCTTACAAAAGTCGTAATTTCAAACAAATATAGCTTTGCTGTAATAAGGTGTTGTGAATAACAAAATAACCAACGATTTTTCAAGTTGAGCTATTCAACAGTGAAGAACAAATAACTTTTTTGCTTTGAATGTTCCGTAACTCGTGAAGAATTTAATGTTGAGAAATTAAATAAAAATATTAATTTTAGGTGAATTTTTTAGCTTTAACAGACAATTACCTATTAATATATATATATATATATATATATCATAAATAAACACTTTTGTGCATACTAGTTTTTTCATTTTCCAATGTCATAAAAATATCAAGATACGACACATTTAGACAAAGAAACGTAGAATACTAAGGCCAGACTTAAGATGTTGAAGTCGAACCTTGTGCTTGTGCTCTTCAAATCTATGGAATTTTTGAATTTTTTCAACCTTAATCCGCGATATTGCATTTAAAATATTGGCAGTTTTTTTAGCCTTGTAATTTCATTGCTTTTTTTTATTCCATAACAGCTTTTTAGAGCAAAGTAACTTTCGTTTGAATTAACGCTGTTTTTTAAAGAAAAAAATAGATTTGCTCTAATTTTTTGCGCATATAATTAAAAGTTCTTTATTTAGTATGCCCCACTTAAATTTTCTTACTTGTAGTCACTAAGAACATTTAGTTATCGGTATTTTCAACTCGATACTCTAGTGCATATTTAGTAATCGGTACTACAAACTTCTCTCAGTTTTTTAATTAGGTAATTTAACCTTGCGAATTAGTGAAGATTTACTATTTCAATATTTCACAAGTGATGGGTACTAAATATAGTATAATGTTCACTCAGACGGTATCTTAAAACTAATATGGATAGCTACATTAAACGTCCACTCGAAGATATTATATACTTTGTTCGAATTTGCTCCGCGTTCGATTTCGTCCCGTCTACCCTAACGATAGGGAAGAGTGAGGCAAAGCGGAATGCATGTTAAAAGTTGTGTAGAGATTTCGTCTTGCGTATATAGAGAGCAGTCTAGAGAGGGATCAGCAAAATTCCATAAAAGTGGAAGTGCCCAAATTCGATTGGAGGGAGGATAGGGGACTACCATTTTAGTTGCATAAAAATTAGAGGTATTTCAACGGATATTTTTACAAATAACCAAATGAATAGAAAGATATTTTTATAGGTATATACTATACACATTAAACATTATTATAATTGTTTTCTTTTTTATTTTTATTAAGAAAGTGAAGGAGCTAGGACCATTGCGCGGTGAGTCGAAAAAGGTCAATTTGTCATTCAGCGGTGAGCTGCAGTTCTTATGTGAGTATCTACTTTAAAGAAAATGATAAAAATTTGAAGAAAAAGTAATTTTTAGCTCTGCAGTTTACACTAGGAACGATTTCTGATTTGGAGTATTCACATATTATTTTATATCATTTATTAATGTTTTCTCAGAATTATTGAACACTGTTAAATGTAGCACTTCTCGTTATAAACATTTTTAGATGGAAATTAATACACGTATATATAAATATATATATTGTTAATTGAGAATCTTCGTAAAACTTTAAATAAGTTTTTAATAAGTTGAAGGAGTTTGATTAATGTTTTTATGCAAAGTGGAAAAAGCGAAAGTCAGTTTGTTTTGATTACTCGCGAGAAGATTATTAATTTGAAGTTATAATTCTGGCAACCTATCGGAAGCACTCATTAAGAACTTTTTTATTATATGCTCATAACTTATAAAAATGAGTGTAAATTAGTTCGAACATTTATCAATTCTTGGTAGAAATTGTGTCGCTTTTTCATCGCCCTCGCAAGTTTTCGTATTTGTTTGACAGTTTGACTGTAAATTCAAATGTGCCAAGTATGTTTAAATACAAACCCTTGACGGTTCTATTTTAAAGTGCAACTAAAAGGCTTAAATACAACAACTCTAAGCTTAACACATAGTGCTTAATTTAAAAAACCAAGTAAAAAATTATAAATTAGAATTTTACTTCATGAACCAATAAAGAGATCTAAACCCGACCTATTTTGAAAATTCAACAGAAATCAATTGACCAATTAAACCCCGCGTATTTCGATTTGCCCTACACGAATGCAATCAACATTGAAGTCGCCGAGGTGTTGTTGCTGCTGATCCTCGAAGGAAAAGAGCCCGGCTGCGTAAATTTTCAATGACCTCTCGTACGTGTGTGTGCGAGAGCGTTGCCGCGCTGCTCGACTCCGTGCGCTCTCGTATCAATACGCGCGTGTACGTACACGAGGTGCTCGGGCTTCCCCGAGTCTTCGCGTGGGAGAGAGCGAACGAGAGAGAGAGCTTTGCTTGTAATGCACGAGGAGCTTTAATACGTAATGCAGACCGAGCGAGCGAGCGAGCGAGCGAAAGCTCCGAGTGAATTACACGAGTATTTGAATCCTTGAAGCGCATGAATTATCGATCGGCTGTAATTGAACTATTTCGCAGTTGCCGCGTTTCATATCGTGATCCGATATGAAAATTTACTTGTAATTCGTGAGTTTGATTTCTTTTCTTAATCCAGCTGAGTTGTTAAAAGAGTTTGTGAGAAGAAGTTATACCAGTTAAAATTGTACATTCGTTGTATAGATTATAGAATGATATAGTAACTTGAAAGAGTAAACTATATAAAAATAATCTTACTTACTTAATTATTGGAATGTTTGTACGATGTTAATACGAACATTCGTTTCTTAAAAATGATTTGAACATCTATCTTTGATAAAATTTAGATGATAGCTTGTAACAACAAATTGTAGACGAGGTTTTTAGAGTGTCTCATACACTCTTTAACAAAAAATCTACTATATTTATTAGAACAATAGAAACAACTATACTCTGCGGGCAAATACCCCTCCCAGCATTGGATTACACTGTTAATTCATAAAATATGTAAATGTAATTAGCATTGAAAATTCAAACATTTTTCGTATTTATCCTGCAAGTTTCTCGTAAACTTGTTAAACGGATAAAAAATGTTACGTATTTAGAGTATTTCATACACTCTTTGATAAAAATCTACTATATTCATTTGAACAACAGAAACAACTATTAATTAACTATTAATTAATTCATAAAATATGTAGATTTAATTTAACATTAAAAACCAAAACATTTTTTGTATTTATCCTGTAAATTGAAATTTCTTTTTAGCAATAAAGGGAAAACCATTTTAAAGTAGGTTTCTGCTAAACCTATTACATCGTATTATTAGTTTTTCACTGTATTTATATGTAAAGCTCATTCTTACAGAGAAGAGTCTACCTCTTCAAAGCAAGAAATATATACACTCTAAATACCTAACATTTTTTATCCGTTTAACAAGTTTACGAGAAACTTGCAGGATAAATACGAAAAATGTTTGAATTTTCAATGCTAATTACATTTACATATTTTATGAATTAACAGTGTAATCCAATGCTGGGAGGGGTATTTGCCCGCAGAGTAGTTGTTTCTGTTGTTCTAATAAATATAGTAGATTTTTTGTTAAAGAGTGTATGAGACACTCTAAAAACCTCGTCTACAATTTGTTGTTACAAGCAATCATCTAAATCTTACTTACTTACTTTTACTATAATAATGATAATAACTTTAACTATAATACTATAACATTTTTATTAACCGGTTTTCAATTTTATTTAAGGGGGCACACCACCTTTAAAATGTGAAACAAAAAAATTGATTAGGAATTTTTATTTTGATATTTATTTTAATAAGGATTTTTATCCCTGAAAGTATGCATAAAAACCTATCAATTTATATATTTTTTACCTTCGTTGGACCTTCTATGCCTCCATGGCAAACCAGACTGTTTTCGAAGACTTTAAGCACTGTCCGTAAGATTCCAAGTCTACGCATGGATGGATTGGGCTAAAAATTTATGGAGATACTCATTATAGTAGTACTTGTAGTATAAACGTAGGGATTTTGATTTGAACGAGTAGAAAATGTTTTACATCTATAAAAGTGATAAAATTATTAAAAAATAAGTGTTATATTGACCATGTTCATATAAAAAAATACTTCTACTCGCTCAAATCAAAATCCCTACGTTCATACTAAAAGTACTGCTATAATGAGTATCTCCATAAATATTTAGCCCAATCCATCTATGCATAGACTTGGAATCTTACGGACAGTGCTTAAAGTCTTCGAAAACAGTCTGGTTTGCTATGGAGGCATAGAAGGTCCAACGAAGGTAAAAATATACAAATTGGTAGGTTTTTATGTATACTTTCAGGAAAAAAAACCCTCATTAAAATAAATATCAAAATAAAAATTCCTAATCAATTTTATTGTTTCACATTTTGAAGGTAATGTGCCCCTTAATATATCTTTATAATCCTTATTAATTGCATATAAAATTGAAAGTATTATAAGGTGATAAATTGGTTAGCATAGCTTTATAAAGTAAATAAGAGTCTTTATTAGTAATTGTTTCTTTTGGCTTTGGATTGTTCATTATTAAAATGAATATCCTTATTTCTGCTCCTTTCCCAATTGTATCTTTATCTTAAATATTAGATACATATACCTATGTACTACAATTATAAAATAATTTATTTTACGTTTAATTTATTATACATTGCAATTTTTTCAATGTATCCAATAATTACAATAATAGAATAGTGAAATGCGAGCAGAATAGGGACAAAGGTGACTAGAGCTAGGAAAGTCACCTTATATGAGCTTTGTACAAAGTGATTTGCTGTACCTCGAATAAAATATTCAAGCCCATTTCGCTTAAGTGCGTAGTTCGAATTTATATATATTTATGTTTCTTTTTATGTTTATTTGAATTTATGTTCGAATAACTAAGTCATATTTACAAAATAATTGCACGTTTATTCAATTCGCTTCAATATTTGTCTTTACGTACAAAATTTCTTTAAGTTTTTGAAATTCCGTTTTATGCATTATTTAAACGTTTACGGAAAGTGTGTCAGTTACTGTGCCCTGCGTTAGTTACTGTGCCCCACGATATTTTTCGTTCAAAAATAATAAAATCAAAATGTAACTCGATGAAATAGTAGCCTTCCATATAAACTATTTTTGTATTGAGTTACTTTATGATTTTATTATTTTTTAAACAAAATTACCATTGGGTACAGTAACTGCCGCAGGGCACAGGAACTGACTCAATTACCCGATATAGGAATTAACTGAAAGCTTATTTATATTTAAATTTCCGATCGTTCAGAACGTTTCTTGACAACTGCTTTTATTTTTCACAAAGGCAATATAATATCTCTGTAGAATTCGATACAAACATTTTGCATTTAGTAATAGTCCGAACTAGAAGAATCATGTGCTTTCATTTCAGAGCACATTTGTTCATTTGTTCATTCTCTAGTCCTCATACTTACACTATCTAATAACAATGCACCAACTCCAGCCTAAAAGTCCTTATCACATTTTCTGAATTACGATCCACCAGCCCACACGTCTACCCACCACTCGTGAAAAATTTCCCCCCGTACGAGCCAACATCCCATACACACTCGCATCCTAACAACCCCCACACGATCATCACTCCTCGCAGTCGCTCAACGTCAAGCTCCGCGGTAATTCCCGAACTGACGCAGAGGCACCTCTGCAGGCATGACATTATATCTCCCGGCCGCTCTCGTGCGACAACGAGGACACGCAAAAAGAAAAGAAAAGAAGATGAAAACGTAACCCCCTCCAGCGTATGGAATAAAAAATAGCGACCGCGTGCTCCTTCGTACCCGAAATTAATCGTTCGCATTCATACGCGTCCGTCAGTAGATAGGTATGCCTTCGGTGCGGCGCGTCTTTCCTCGCGGTCGTACCTACCACGCGATTATTCAATGTCCCGCCGTGTGGTGGCAGTATAGAACGGCTCTCGTGCCGGCGAGCCGGAGTAGAAAAGCCCCCCGTCGGAGTCGATGGTAAGACGCGTCGACGACAAGCCGCCGTCTCCGCTGGGAAATACATAAGGGGTGTGGGTACGTGGGATGAAGGGATGGGATGTAGAGGATTGCTCGTGCAGTTTTTTGTTGCTGTTTTTCTTCTGTTTTGTAGAGTGCGGAAAGACAGTGTTTGTCGATTTTGTGTTAGAATTCGGTAGGATATTACTTCTTTGGCATTTGGTGTTCTTTATTGTCTAGCTCGTGGTTTTTCTTTTGGGTTTGCGAACCAAGGACTTTGTTTTTTTATTAGTTTAGAGTCATTCCTGATGAGAATGTGTTTCCATACATGCGTATTATACGTAAACTTTTCAGATATTGAAAATAAACATTTTATATAGGCTATATAACTAATTCTTAAGTATTAAAACAATTTTTTATAATAATAAATTTGAGGAAAATTTTTACCTAACAATTAAGACACACCGGAACATTGAATGTTAAAACTAAAATTGTAACATCAAATTAATTAACGTACAAAATATAATAAAATATAATGAAAAAGGTTATATAGTGAAATAATGTATACTATAATCTTTTCAATATACCTATAAAGTAAATTTTACTCGTATAATCTATTACGTTTTTTATTTTTTGACATATTTATTTAAATATTAAAAGGCAACAAATCATATAAATAGAAATGATACGGTCCGTATTTTAGAATCGTTATTTTTTGAGAATAGAATTAGGTATATTTAATGCTATTTGTTTAATTAACTGTTATTGAGTATTATTTTGTATAATTCAAACTTGAAGCGACTGCTAAAAAGGCAATCCTTAGTAAATTTAAGCGTTCATCAATTGATAAATACAGAGGTAATTCTATATTAATTTATAGTTAAAAAATCGTTACATGAAATCTTATAGTTTTATAAATATTAGTGTGAATAGAATTTGTAAAAATTATATAACTCAAATATCTTCAAATGTATGGACCAAATCAAAAACATGCATATTTTGACATTTTATTTTTAATTAGTTGCAAAAATAACTTTTTAAAGTATTTTTATATGCGTGTCGGTGTTCTCATGATTAGAAATCAGCTGGAACATTCAATTTATAGCTTTTTATAAAAATATTTATCTTCATATTTTTTTAGAAAAATCTGGTGTTACAATAAATGTATTTTTTAATTCTATATTGCCAGAACGTGAGCTGCATGGATTAAATAATAAATGATATTTGAAGCGAATCAACCACTTAGAATAGTGTTGCTCTACGCTATTGTATCTAGTAGATGCAAATGTTGGAATTAGATCAATAAAAATAAATCCTATCAGTACAGCCAGTTAGCGTGAACCCACAGTTAATAGGATTATTTTAAAATTGATTTTATAGTTAAGTCTTATATGAACGATATTTTATGAGAAGTAATAATAAATAGAGGTTATCCAAAATTTGCGGTTGTAAAAGAGAGGTCATTTTATGCTTTTTTTAATGTATTTACATTAAATTGGTCATAATATTTCTAATACACCCAAAAACTCGAAAAACTGAAAATTAAGAATCCAAAAATCGAAAAATTGTTATAAAAAAATCGAGTCGATGAATCTGTAAATTTCTTTTTAAATTCGAATCTTTATTAAAAAATGAAAAATATGAGCCTTATTTGGTAAAAATGACCGTGTTATTCTCGAGATATAACCGATCAAAAAGAATTTTCAAAAAATACTTAACCTCAAATATCTCGAAATATAAAGGTTGTTGCGATCTGGGCAAATAACTCGTTCAAGAAATAGTAAAAAAACTACCATTTTGGAAAGTTTTAGATCAAATGCTGCCGATTTACTCCAGTATTCGCAGCTGACTAACAATCCATTTTTTTACAAAAAGATTTTTTTCCCTTCAAAAGAAATAGATGAAGCCTACAAAATTTTACAGTATATTCTTCACCATATTCCTAAACATCTCATTTAAAAAAAAATTTTCCTTCTTATATTTCACAGATGTAAACGTTTGAACAAAAAACGATTTCGTGAATAATAAAACAAAGGAAATAGCTTGTTAAAAATTTTGGATGGTAAAAGATAGGTAATTTCATGCTCTTTCAAATGCTTTATCATTCGCACCGAAAATCCAAAAATAATCTGAGACGCCTCCCTTAAAGAAATACAAAAAAATGAGCCCCGAAGCATTAATCTTCATGTATATTCAGAGTAATATTGATCCACATCCATACACACACATACACACGCACACACACGTGCGTATGCACGCACGCACGAACGCACGCACCACCCACCCATTCACACACCGCACACCCCCACACACACACACATTCACACACACACACACACTCACATACACACATACACACACATACGTGCGTATGCACGCACGAACGCGCGCATCACCCACCCATCCACGCACACACACGCACACCCACACACACACACATCCACATATACACACTCCCATACACACATAGATACACACACATACACACACATTCACACACGTACACACACACATACTAACACACACATACACACACAGACATATACACACACACACATTTTCTAAAAAATAGTGTATTTTGATTCCCAGTATCTCAAAACATGTTTCTAACATATTTTTAGCTAAACTTTTTTTTACCATCACAAAGCTTCCTCTATGAGAAAGCAATTGCTATAAATAGAATCATTAGATCATTTTTTTAGCAAAAATTTAAAAAAAATGTCTAAGAAAATCACACAGATCCTTATTTGAATAAAATATCCTTCATATCATAAATCGACACGTATTAGACTGTAAAATATTTTTGATTAGCTTTTTATTTTTCACAAAATATGTCATAACAGAAAAATAATAATTTCTAGTTATCGTATATGACATACATAACTCGTATGATATACACTCTCCAAAAAAGTATCCCTCGAATACTTTCTCTAGATAGTCTAATATTCGAAAAAGTATCCGTCGAATATTACGTTGGATACTTTCCATATATACTCGAGTATTCGACAGATTGTTTTCGGATACTGGAGAATCTGATTAAGGTAAGGTGAAGATTTCTTCGGATACTCGAGTAGGCCCTGTAGTTCCATCTGGCGAAATTCTTCGACAAATGCTTTTTAGTATATTTGAGTATACTTTTAAATACGTTTTTAAACTGCATATTATGGACTATATATATTTATACTAGAAATTATAATTTTTCAGTTTTACGATATGTCTCGTGAAAAGCAGAAAAAGCATACATATATATTTGTGGTCGGATATTCGCCGAAGTATACTTTATAAATATTGAATATAGTTTAATTTAACGGCTTGACTACAACTTTAGAACCTAACAAAGAGATATTAGGAAGAGAAAATTTTTCTCCAAAATGTATGCCTGATCAATAACAAACAATCATTTGTATTCAACCATAGCTATTAGATGCATCGATCAATCCTGATACGCCCTATAGAACAGAAACAATCAACAAATATTTCATCTCCCACAACGTCATCGACCAGCACTCCAGAGAAATTATGCGCTCGCCAACAACACAACAGCATCGACCACCACTCCAGGAAAATTATTCGCCCGAAAACATCACAACACGTCTCCGCATCTCAGCGCACCCTCTTCATCTCGTTAAGCATCGCTTCAAAGAGACTCCCGCTAAATCCCGCCTTCAAATTTTGTTCAAAAAGAAAAAATCCTCCTCTTCTCATCTCCTCGTCGTCTCGCCTCCTTCCCACCCTTCGCTCCATTTATCTTTCTCTCTACTCTCTTTCTCTCTCCTCTCTTTCTCT
Source organism: Gastracanthus pulcherrimus (assembly GCA_949152435.1). Lineage (NCBI taxonomy): Eukaryota > Metazoa > Arthropoda > Insecta > Hymenoptera > Pteromalidae > Gastracanthus > Gastracanthus pulcherrimus. The sequence goes on along the minus strand of OX424574.1, from coordinate 28,610,735 downwards.
CTCTCTCTCTCTCTCTCTCTCTCTTTCGAGGGCAGCGGTGTATATCGGGCGCCTCGCGCCGTCCCGGAACGACCCCGCCGCCGGCGCAACCAAGGGCTGATTTTCCGCGCGCGCGCGCGCGCGCTCGGGAGCCTGCCACCGCGAGGAGAAGGAAGTATGGAAACAGAACGGGGGAACACGTCAGACGGCCGAGTTCGGGAAGCGGAAGCGCGTCTCCCGACGTACAACCGCTGTCCGTATGCGATATACTTACATGTGCATGTGCACGTGCCTGCAGGTAGGTTGGTAGGAATGAACGAAAGAATAGCGATCGCCGCCGCGGACGAACAAACGCACACACGTATAAATGGATGTACACAAAGAAGAGAGAGGGGAAGAGAGAGAGAGAGAGAGAGAGAGCTAAAAGGGGGACGCGGAAAAATGCACATCTCGAATGTATATGGAAAATAACAAGAAGAAGAAAAAAAACGAGCGAACGAGCAGCGATAAAGAGAGAAAAACAATGTGCAGGCTGCATCCCAAGAGGGAGGGAGAACAGGTGGGAAAAGTAGAGTGAAAAAGAACGCGTGTGTGTGTGAGAGAGAGAGAGAGAGACAGAGAGGGAGACAGACAGAGGAAGCGAGGCAGCGAGAGCGAGAAAGGGAGAAAACAAACTGTTATATAGGAGAGAAGCAGAGAAGGAGAACAACGGTAGCAAAAATTTGCTCGAAGTGGGGGATAAACGCGCGCACATTAGAGCAGAGCAGAGCAGAGCAGAGCAGACGACACGAGACACACCGAGGAGAAGACAGCTATACAAGCGAAGTGCGCGCGATGGACCTAGGGGATATATATATATATATATATATATATATATATATATATATATATATATATATATATATATATATATATATATATATATATATATGTATACACACACACAATTATATATATATGTATATATATATATATATATATATATATATATATATATATATATATATATATATATATATATATATATATATATATATATATATATATATAATTGTGTGTGTGTATACATATCGGCCGGTAGCGGCAGCAGAGACACGAGCTCTCCCAGAGTAGGGGAACTGCTAGAGAGAGACGTACAGAGACATAGGCACGGTGAGACATCCCCACCATGACCTCCGTCGGGGGGTAGGCTCGTCGTCGTCGTCGTCGTCGTCGTCGCTATCCCCAGGAACGAGCGCGCGCCTCTCGAACTCTGTGCGTTCGTGTGGATTCGCGTGCGAGTGTGGGTGTGGATGCTTCTGTATGAATGTGGCCGGCCACACGGCCGGAGAGATGTCGATATTCGAGTATGCGCGGCTCCGGCTGAGCAGTGGCTCGCTCACTCATACACGCAGACACATGGACGCAGCGCCGCGAGCAGAAGCGAGTCTAAAATTATATATATCGGGCGCTCACTCGCGCTCGCTCGGTACATCTGCACACAGCGCGCAAGCGCACCTCCTGCGAGACCTCGGCCATAGTCTCGCCTCGAAATGCGTACAAGGAGCTTTCCGTGATTGCGAAGTGCTTGGCACCGCATTACACCGGAGGGAAGTGCAGAGAAGTAGACGGAGAGGTTTAAGTTGTCAACGTCATTCAATATACGTATTTTATTAGTTATAGTTTAGATTGTTTGCTGACTTTGTACTTCGTGTACAAATTGACAGCTCTGAATGTAGATTAAAGAAAATTATTTTATTGAATAATTGCTGACGAAGAATATATATTAGCTTTGGAATCAGTCAGTTAGTTTTTTGGTCATGCGCAGAATGAAGAAATTGGTGAGATACAATTATTTCGTCTTAAAGTGGAAATTTGGATTTTATTTAAATTATGAAAAGCTCTTAAAAGCTCTTTAAAAAATTGTATTATAAAAGAACTACGTACAGTGTTCGAGTGAGCAGTTTTCAAGGTTCGAGTGTACTTTTATGAGTTCTAAGACGGTTAGCTTTTACCAAAAATTTAATCCATTTAATTCATTCTTTATCGAACGTCTTTATTGGTGTCGATACATTTATGTTTTAGAAAACTCCTCCCTCTAATATTTATTTAGTTTAGAAAATTGATAGGCGGCGCATAAGAAACATCTCAATAGAAATAACCTTCTAGAGAAATAATTCTTTACAGGAACTAATAAAAGAATGTGCTAGCAAGGGGCACGCTAGGTTCCATCCAAGTGTCTTAATCATAGATATGGAGGAGGGGTAAATAATATACTATGTTGAGCTTCTAGACACTTCAAAATTAATTATGCCGGTTGAAAATGTTTTTTGTTTAAATTAAACAAACCATAAAAATTAAGAAAACGATGAAATTATGCATTTTTAACTTATATTTTAGAAGTAATCATGCAGACTCAACGGGAAGTATTATAGTTATAAAAGAATAATTATCTTATAGTAAATTAAAAAAATATTTTCTGTAAAACAAAAAAATTAATTTGAGTTCACTTTGAGCTGTCCTATTTAATCACAGCCATAAAATTTAAAAGCACGGAATTCATACTCTAAACTATCAGATGCGAGTTTGCTCCCTAAAACATAGTTTAAATTAACCACACTAATCAAACTTCATACTCGATGCTGTTCGTTGAGTGGAGCGCAATTACATTCCTGCCAAGCAAAAACTATTTACTTTTCTATTCAATTCAAAGCAAAAACTATTTACTTTTCTAGTATGCTAGATCCCACGTAAAGAATCCCAGGTAGCTACTCGGTCAGTTTTGTTAGTTTGCGGTTAGGTAGTTGGTTAGTCTGGCGGTTGCTAAGGACTGTCCCCGTCGTGAGCGCGACCAAACAAGAAGTCGCTGCACCGACCGCTGGACTAACCTCTCATTGCTCAATCCTACGACGAGAGCGCACATGCACGGGGATTCTTTCGCGCGGGGATCGAGGCACGCGGCAAAAGTTTGCGCGTTGCCCTGTTTTTATTTAACGGAAAGCTCCATGCGTAAACACTCGCTGGCTGTTTCTACTGCGCGCGGCGTTGGTGGGAGCGAGACGGCGCGACAGTAGTAACAGAAGCGCTCAGTGTGGCCGAGGCGCGGCGCGGCGCGCGCTAGAGTGCGAGAGAGAGAGAGACGTGCAGTAGTAACAGAAACACACTCGTATATACCGGTCGACCGACGGAGACAGCCTGCACACGGTACAGCAGGTCGCGCGCACACACACAGGAGGGGAGAAGACAGAGAGAGAGAGAGAGAGAGAGAGAGAGGGAGACAGAGATAGGCAGAAAGAAAACAGTAGTAGAGACATATACACACGGTATAGTATCCAACACTTGGTGAGAGAGAGAGAGAGAGGGAGAGCGAAGATTCGGGAGGAGTAGTATCAGAGAAGGGGGGGGGGATGAGAGAGAAACTGGCGGGGGAGCGACGAAGATAGCATGGCAGCGCGCGCGCGCGAGAGAGAGAGAGAGAGAGAGAGAGAGGGATAGAGGATAGTCGGTCGCGGGAGGAGCAGCAGCAGCAGCAGCAGCAGTAGAGAGGTTGTGTGCCAGCCGTTCGCGCAGAGCACGCACGCACGTAAGTCGACGTACGTCGTCTCTGCGCTCGCTCGTCGCAGCTCCAGCAGCTCTCGCGTGACAGCCGACCGAGAACAACCTGAGTTATACACAGTAAAATAACAACAAGAACAACAGCAGTGTGTGCATATATCTATATATATATCTGTATATATATATAGATATATATATTTATCTAAAAAAAGTAAGCTGTTCGGTGTCTATATTATACAAGTGTCGTTTTGTTGATTCGCGTCCCCTGTGTTTATATCGTACTGGATCTCTCTCGGGACAACCTGCCAGTGGTGAATAAGAAACATAGTCAGGGTAGCTCGATCAGCTGCTGCTGAGTAGAGAGAGAAAGAGGGAGAGAGAGAGAGAAAGAAGAAGGGGTTAGAGTTTTCCGTGTTCGCGAGGGGTGAGACAGAGAGAGGAGAGCTTGCGAGCAGAAGAGAAGAGGAGAGCCGGCAGCAGCAGCAGCAGCAGCAGCAGCAGCAGAGATGGCTGACAACGAGGAGAACAATCAGGAGGACTCCCTGGGGCCCACCGACGCGACCACAGCCTTCGCCAAGAAGCTGCGCGGTCGCAAGGGCGCCCTCAAGAAGAAGAACGTCTACGTGGTGAAGAATCACAGCTTCATGCCCAGATTCTTCAGGCAGCCAACATTCTGCAGCCACTGCAAGGACTTCATATGGTAAGTCCCTTTTTCTTTAAAAAAAGAGAGAGAGTCATTTGTTTTTGTTTACGTGGGGGAGCTGCGTTTGCTGGAACAGCTGCAAAATTTAGGCTGGAAACGGTCACGACGGGGTTAGCTTTGCACGCGGAAGCAAAATTGTCGAGATGTATAAGCAAATGCGACTTGCAGTGGTACTCGTAAAACATTGATTTGATAATAGTAAATATTTATGTGATGTATAAGAAAGTCATTCTTGAATTTAATAAATATTTACAATATTCAAGTGAACTATAGTACTGTTGAAAAGAATATTTATAATTAAGTTAGCTTAATAATTAATTAAGGGTTAGAAGGAGTTGACACAGTAGTGTCATTCACCGACTGCAGCAATATTCTTGCTACGACGGCTAAATTTTTCGTCGTTTTATAGCTAAAATATTAGCTGTACCAGCTTAAAGTATCTAGCCGAGATGCTTAGCTATGTCAGTAAAAACGTTTCTAATTCATGTTGTTACTATACAAAAGGATTTTGGCTTTTGTTTTTATCATTGATATTGTTTGGGACGCGTCGCGTGTTTTCAAGAGACACGCTGTTGAATGTTGATACGTCACTGCGAGGCAACGTGTGTGCAATGTGTGTGTGTGTGTGAGTGGCGTGCGCTTTTCGTTGGGCGAAGAGGAGCTTGTCTCCCCTCGTTTCTGAAAGGGAGTTTATTAAATAATTTGGTGCATAACAAAGTATAACTGTTTTATGATCTTCATCGTTGTATAGTGGTTCTTTATATTAAGTAAAGTAAGCACTCTGTTAAGCGCCGCTCTTTTCGAAACGTGTCGTTAATTAATATCAGCACGATCTCTTGTGCATCTGTGTGGAGTGGTAGAGAAAAAGGTCATTTTAATGTAAAATTCATGTTAAATTCTTATTTGATGGACGTACTACAGAAGGCTCTATTAAAAAACAATTAGTTTTAGCTATTAAAATAGATATAATTACATTACATACGTAGATATAATTAAATTATCATTAAAATATTTAAAGATTATTTTTTGTTTTTTTTTTTTATAAAAAATTTACTCGATTTTTATATTTAAATAATCATTAACGTATCAGTTTAATTACTTAATGGATAATTGCGGCTAACTTATCATTTACTATTTATCGACAACGTAATATCTCTTCAAACGACTGAACTGTATTATCGGGCTTTAAAACAGAAACAAACAAAAAATTTGAATAATGGACCGAGCCACTCTGATGCTCAACTGGCCACTTATTCATGTAAAGATTATTGCATATAGGAGATTACAATCATAAAAGCATAACTCTGAGTTAAAGTGTGAACGTGTAAGGGAGTTTATTAATATATGATACCCTTGACGTAGATGATTCACAATAAATCATAATAGTTTATTTATAATAATTAATTCTATATTATATAACAATTTCAAATTATAAATTGTTTAGATAATACGTCAAGTCTTAATTTCAATGTTTAATCAATTTTCATTCAACATCTTGAGCGAATTTTTTAAAATTTGAATAAATTAATATCTCAGTGTGATTAGTACGTGATACCTTACATGCATAACCAAGTCAGAAAATGTTTTAAAAACACTAAATATGATAATATCTGGAGGCTTTATCGTAACGTGCCATATAACGACTTTTTAAAAGAACCTGTTTAGTATTGCCGACCGATCAAATTTAAAGCCAGTCTTACTCCAAGTGCCAATTGCATTATTCATTTCCTCGTGCATTTTCTACCTCAATTTGCATGCCTCGTTTCTTACCGATATAGCTAATGTGCTGAAATGCCATCAATTTACTCAATAATAATCGATAAATATAACTACGTAGTAGCGCCGCGCAAGGCACCCACGAAATTATTCAAGCGTAGCGGCGAAAAGCTCTCCCGCGAGTACATCAGCTCCTTGTGAACCACCTCGGGGGGGAAAAAATGCACGAATCAGCGCGAAAGCCATTGAGTATGCGTGTGTGTTATATCGAGCGCCGACCATTAGTGCAGGCGACCTGCGACGTGCCAGAAGCATTGACGGGTCCAAATTTATGATGCGAGATATATAGAATTTTTTCTCTGGTGGCCGTGTTTATGTATATTATATGCGGTAAAAACCATATCGTGATGCAGGTTTTCTAAGTTGTAAGAAAATATGAACGAGAAAGATTGATTATGGACTTGATTAAGATCTAATCCATGAAATAATATTGTGTTCTATGGAAATCGTGTGGTGATCGCGTGTTGACAAGATTACTTACATGTATTGCATGATCCTTTTTGCACAAGTTTTTTTTTTGTTAAATACTACGATGTACTACAATTGTGGAAGACGAACCATCATACTTTTTACTAAATTGACAGACAAGAAATACCACTATATCGTTTTTAATATCAAATTAATCATGATGGCTGAGGCAGTAATTATAATTTCGCGATTGTAAAAGGATATCTTATATTAAAAAGCATTATACATTATTTTTCGTTTTTTTTTCGACGACGAACTATCGATTCGAATTCCAGTTAATTTCGTAATTAACCGGGCGACTTTAATCAAGCTGGGTCAAGCAATCAATTACAAAAATGCCAGTGGCCAGGACGTATTCGCGTGCGAGAACGATGTGTTCTTTGTTTTTAATAGCGCTTGCAAATTTTTCTACTTTGCTCTCGATGTACTTCGATTTAAATATGAGACTTTGAATAAGTCATGAACAGCATCGATGTTTATTCAATTCAGGAGGTCGTTTATTTCGAATCGCCAGTTCGTTGCGGTTTCAAAATAACGCAAAATAATAATTAGCAAGTGGAATGCACGCGGAAAACAAAAGGAAATGCTATAAAGTTTTCAAAAGCTTTATCTTTCGAACTTTTTCACGAATGAGCAAATAGCAAGCAACATTTCTGGAAATAGAATACTAGTACATATATATCTATAGAGAAACTGCATGGTTAAAAAATCAACATATTTTGTTAATTACAGATGAACTTTGTTACTTGATGATGTATTTGTACGTTACTTTAGAAAACAAAATATGCATAGAATATTTTTCAAACAAATGTAAATGTTTGTTAATTTTTATATACATAAAAATTGTAAGTAGAAAAGTAGCACGTAAATCTCATTTGACATAATGAAAGTTTGTACTTTTGAGAACAAATGTATATTTTTTAAAATTAATAACAAACGAAAACAAACATATTGCGAATTTATTTTTAATCGTGTGGAAGAAATTGGTTTTTACAATTTATAATTAATTTAAGAAACTTTTGTTAAAATTACATTTTCAAAATAAAAGCGATCCATTCGACAAATTTTGTATAATTTTGAGTGAATGTATTTACAGATTTTCGTATTAATAAATACTTGCGAATATTTACTCTGTTGAGCTCTGGTATTATTTTTATCCGGTTATGGCAAAGTTAGTGTATGAAGGGTTATGAGTTTATAAAAGAATATTCATATTTGATTTATTATATTAAGATTTACGAATACGAATGTTTCTTATTCTTTTTTAAATAACACCATAATTTCAAAATTTCAAGAATTTCACAATTCAAACTTTAAAACGTTGCTTACAATTAAAAAACAACATGGTACGCTTTTACAGCGTTGTACACAACTCAATGCACAAGCGTAAAAATAATAAAAAAAAACAGCAAAGTAGTTTTTAAAATCGCAGCCTTGCGAATTTCGGGCTTGTCCGCTTGGGGCTGACGTACATCCATAAGCAAACGTGCATACGCGCTCATACTTACGCGACGTACGCGCAGAACAAGTGCTGAAAGCCAGACGGAGATGGAGAGAGAGAGAGAAAACGACGCAAAGCAGAGCTGCATGGCTCGGAAAAACGCTCGCGCGCGCCTCCGCATGTCGTATGTCCGTCTCGCTTATTCGATGACCGAAGCGTTGATCCAGTATAGTGCGAGTGACTGACCAGAATACGAGTGTGTGAGAAAGAGAGAGAAAGAGAGAGAGACAGAGAGAGAGAGAGAGAGAGAGAGAGAAGAAAAAAAGAGAGAGAGAGAGAGTTGAGTCGTTGTAGTCGAGTTAAGCAGTCTGGCCTTGACGGGTAACGCACATACTACTCGCGGCGACAGCAGGCCGGCAGCAGTGGTAGTTAGTAGCAGCGCTGTATGTGGCCACTGTTTAAACAAAACTTTTCGTTTGTCTATGTTAATGTAAGAAGTATTTCGGACGTGTTGACTTTCGTTGTTTTATCTCGGAGAGAGAAAGAGAGAGAGAGAGAGAGAGAGTCAGAGTATGTCGTAATTGCGAGCAGAGTTTCCTCTTTTTTTTAGAGGAGATGAGTGAGAGCTATCTTTGGAATTAATGAATCATTATGGAGATGATAGCAATTTCGATTTAAATGAGTAATATGCTACCTCTGGCTGGTATTCATACTGCTTTTTCTTTTTACTTTGATTGATGCCAAATATGACTTTTCATCGATGTACTGCTGTAACTAATTATAAGCGCATTTTAATATTTTATAGCAGTTGGGGAAATTTGGCTGACGATGCTCATGGTTTCTTATAGAAGATAAAAAGTGTAAAACGGGTTTATTTATAGACGGGTCAAGTTTGCAGGTAAATTAATATGTAAATTTTGAGTGTGGAGATTCCCCATCTAAAATATAGTGCGTTGCAAGTTTTAGCTTCGGAATAAATTTTATTGCTTGATTGCAAAATTTTATTTAGAATTAACTATTTTCATTGATACGAGGTCAAGCAAATTCTGTAGCCAATAATTTTTGTGATATTTTTTTTATTAACCTAATCAACAGAAAATTAAATCTCAAAAAAGTGCTCTTAATTAAGTTCAAAAAGGTCGACAGCTTTTTGGTTACCAAAGAATTAAAAATGAGCATTAGCATAAAACCGTTTGCTAATTTAATATAGAATTTTTAATGTACTTGTAATAGCCTCCATCGAAGAGTTCCAGTTAATTTAATAAACATTGTCTGGCTCATGCTAAATGCAAAACAAAGCACTTAATAACTGTTTACCTATTAAAGTTTGCATTTATGGCCGAGCCAAATTAGATGGTTACGAGTTCGTTAAGTCAACAGACGGAACCAGTTAATTTTTATAAACAAAGAATTACATTTTACGATACTTTTTCTGTTGTTTAATAGACTTATTGGCTTTTATAAAGATATAACATTTACAGCATTTAAAGCAGTGATAAATAAATTATTGTAATATCTAAATGTGAGTTTAAGTTAATTGTAAATTTATAGGTTTATTCATAATTCAAAAGTATACATTTTATATAATCTTTTTTATTTATTGGCTATTTTAAATATTTATTACAAACTTTAGTACAATACAAGTAATAGGTCAGTATTTAATGAAATGAAAATAAAATTTTTTCCAACGTTTTTAAAAGATTACCTTGCACAAAACATGCACATGTCCACAATGAAGCGAAAGCACCAGGACTTTGTCATACCTCACATCTCGTCCGCAGAACGCGTTAATCCGATTCGCGGATCTCGAGCTCGCGCGCTTTCAGGAAACGATGATATCGGCAAAATTTGTTTACCTACTTTCTACGTACATATACATATGTGTGTGCGCGCGTGGCGAATCGCCAGACATCAACTGTACGTGGCTCGCGGAGAGTTCGATTCTTCGCTCACTTTCCATTCATTTTTAAAGATGTGTATCCCGTGCGCTCGGTAATTGTCATGCTGAATAATGAAAGAGTTTTCATAGCTCCTCGCGTTACATAAAGATAAATAAGTTTCGTAATCAACGATATATTTCCATTTTTTCAGTTTTACGCATAAATTGTCAACAATGTCGATACTAATAATGTAATGTTATATAAATGCTGTCCTTTACATCTTGTGCGTCATCCAACGTTTAGCTGAGATCTTCGATGCGAAGTTATGGATTTTTAAAAAGCAACCATGACGATTTTACTTCATGAATAATTCACGATGATTGGATGCAACAATTTTCCAACGCCCCGGTCTGATATGAACGGTGCCTTTGACGTTCAAATGCTTACTCGCGCCAATGCCTACAGTAAACAAAAATTTTCAACGCATCGACTTTTATCAATTAAAGCGACACTCGAATGCATCGCATTAAATTGCAAAGGAGGGGGAGGGCGACTCACTAACGAAAGTGTGATCACACTAATGTGTAAATTTTCCTATAGATACGTTGTTAGAGGATTTATATACAATGAAATACACTGAAAAGTTCAAAATATGTCTGATCTTCGCAACATCTAACTCGTATAATACACGTCTGAACATATGCAGCTCTTTCTACTGATGTTTATTATATCCTTTTTGCGTAAACGTCAAAATTTCATTTATATTTTTATATATCTTATTAACAATAGATACCAGAACTGAAAATGATAAATACTTACGGGATTTATTGTGTCATTTCTAAAATTTCTAATTAAATACAAACAAATTCAAAACTTTAAAATGTATCATTATAATAGTTTTAGCAAATTTTTTTTATACCTTTCATTCAATATACACTATATATGTGCATAAGAAAAAAACATTTCTTCTAGCTGCTTTAGCAGATTGATTTCTCAAAGCACTCTAAAAAAGTGAAGTTTAAATTGTTTGAAATCGTATATCTTTCTAAGAAATTGCTTTAACATATTTGTTCAGTAAATACGTGAAATAGGTATGAATAACGTGTATTTTAATAATATACATGTATAGATTTTTTATTTTGATACTACAAAGTGTAGTAAAAGTTTGCTTCCTCATGGAGGAAGCTTTGTGATGGTAAAAAGAAAGTTTTGCTTAAAACATGTTAGAAACACTATTTTTAGAAAATGTCTATGGATGTATGTGTGTGTGAGTAAGTGTATGTGTGTGTCTGGGTGTGAATGCGCGTGTCTGTGGGTGTGTGTGTATGAATGTGTATGTGTGTGTGTGTGTGTGTGTACGTATGGATGCGGATCAACTTTACTCTGAATATACACGGTAAAAATTAATGTTTCGTGGCTCATTTTTTTCTTTTTCCTTAAGGACGGGGGCTAAAAAAATCTTCTTTTGTTTTGTGTTTTATTTTAGCGGTTTTTCGATTTTGGAGTTCCAGTTTTTTGAGTTTTTGTTACCGTAGAAATAATATCATCGATTGAGTGATAATGCATTTGAAAGAGCATAGAATTACCTATCTTTTCCCACCCGAAAATTCGGATAAGCTTTTTCCCGTTGTTATTCACAAAATCGTAATTTTCTTTAAATTTTTATATCTGTGAAATATAACAAAAAAAATTTTTGAAAAAAATTGAGATAATCAGGAACATGGATAAGAATATTCTGTAAAATTTTTGAGGCTGTATCTTTTCTTTTTGAAGAATTCAGGAGTATATCGGCAGCATTTGATCTGAAACTTTCCAAAACGGTAACTTTTTACTATCTCTTGAACAAGTTTTTTGCCCGGATTACAACGACCTTTAAATTTCGAGATATTTGAAGTTATGTGTTGTTACGATTTTATATTCGAACCCAAGATTCGAACCCAAACTTGTTTTAGACTCTCGTCGGTAAGCGAGCACGCTAACAACTGCGCTATTCCTCCTCACCGGCCGCTTCGCTTGGTTTCGAGTATATCTCCTATAGCACCTGCATTTCTCCTGACTAGTCCATTATTTACCAAACAGGGCTCATTTTTTTAGTTTTTTAATGAAGATTCGGAATTGAAAAGAAATTTAAAGATTCATCGACTCGTTTTTTTTTAAATTTTTGATTTTTGGATTTTCTATTTTTAGTCTTTCGAGTTTTTTGGTATGTTAGAAGTACTATGATCAAATTCGTATAAATGCATTAAACAGAGCATAAAATTACCTATATTTTACAACCGTAATTTTAGGTATAGGCTCTTTCCCTTCTTTTGTTATACACGAGAAAAGTCATATTTAGTTTAAACGGTTATATCTCAGAAATCTATGATGGCAAATCGTTCACAAAATTTTAGATGATTAGGAATTCAGTGAATCTACTAACATCTGATTATAGTTAATTTAAATATTTCAATAATTTGAATAAATTACGTACAGAGCAAAAATTGCTGTGATAAGGATTATTACCTCTCGTTCTGTAATTTTAGTAAAAAATTATCTTTTTTCAAATCATCAATAATAAAATGCACACCCTTTTTGAGTTATTATTTATAAAGAGATATAGCAATTTAAAATTAATTTATTAGAATAAAGAATTTTACATTGGAACAATTAATTTAGTTTGAGGAAGCTAAATGTCAATTAATTGGCAGCGGTTATTTTTCAATGTTACATATAAATCGATTTTTCTATCCATAAAATAGTATGCAAGAAAAAGATTCTATTCTAGTTAGCATCTCGGAAATATGTTGTAAAAAGATGTATTTTGAAGAAGCATTTTGAAATGTTAAATACCGGCTTTAAAAAGAAATTAAATAAATAAGTAACTGAAATAAATAAATAAATACGTAAATAAATAAATAAATAAGTAAATAAATAAATAAATAAGTGATACAAATTTTAATTAACTCAAAAGTTGATTTTAATAATATAATATTTTATATCATATTTAACATTTATGGTATAAAAGATTAAAGTAAAAATTGTATCATAACTTATTTATTTTTTATTGCCTCAGATACAACGTTTTTTAATGCATCTCTGATATACAACCTTTTAAATTGCGCTTCTGAGATATGCTTTTTTTAATTTCCTTTTTGAGATACGACCTTTTAAATTATATTCCTGCAATATGACTTTTCAAAATCCTATTCTGCGGTACGACTTTATGGATTGGAAACATTGGAATATTACGAAATTTCCGAGGACACTAATTCCGAAGTTTACAACCACGCTCAATCATCCAAATTGTGAAAACTTTCTACCCCGCCTCCGCTCTAATATACACCACTATAACGACGAGTCACGCGGCCACACCGGCAGCTCAACAGCAGTAAATACCTAATTCAATTTTCCCACAATGCTGCAGTAGTGAGCAGCTGCAGTGGCACACACACCTAGAGCGAAATAGATTATACGAGCCGCACCAGACTCATATGTTGCTCGCGTAACGAATCTGCGACGCGCTGCGCGCGTAAAATTTTATCAGCTTCGGTTTACGATTAGCCGCTCGTAAAACCGTGCACCCGTGCAGAATCAACAGGCGCGAGAGACAGAGAGAGAGAGAGAGAGAGAGAACTTTGAAAAAGGAGCGCAGCACCAGAATTACAAACATCCGCGCGCGCAAGCAGCTAAACATCTCCGTCCCGGTTTTTCTCGTCTTGCTGAGTTGTCTCTTGTGCCGAGCGCTTCGGGATATACTTACTGTGCTTTCTCGCGCCGAGTCTTTTCGCGAGACTGGTTTGGAAAATACGAGGCAGTTGAACGATTCGGACGAAGTAGAGGTTTCTTTCGCGGAAATTGAATTTCGACTTGGATGGCTTTCAATTTTTTAGAGTGAGCTTTTCGATTTTATTATGTGAAAGATAGCTTAACAGTGATATTTTACTTTAGAATAGAGTAGAGAATTTTGAATAAAAGTAATTTTTGATAAAGCATGTATCATCATTGATCTATAGATTCTGACACTCATTTTTAAAACTCGTTTTTAAAGTCGGGTTTTTGTAAATAAAAAAATGAACAGAAATTGGGTCCTTCTCAGAAACCGAGTTTGTCATGATAGAAATATTTAAACAGGACACAGAAGGTATTTTCATATATTTAGTGAGCATTTCATGATATTGGGTTTGTTAATGCTCATTTGTCTTTTCAACGTATAAACCTTTGAAAGTGAATTCAAAAATATCTGCATATCAAAACTCACACAAAGGTTACATAAGCAGTATATAAATCGACGTAATGCCATAAGCAAATTTTTCATCTGGTGTAATGATTTTCGGCAAAGCAGTAGTATTTTCTAAACTATAACAAACAATTCTGCAATTTAAAGCTACGAGGTTAGCAACATGCACACGCATAGCTTTATCAGCTCTAGTTACACATATATTCGAAGTGAAAATTTGCACTGATAGGATTAAGGTAATTCAACAGTGTGTGGAGAGCTTCAATTAAATCTAATCCAGGAATACTAACGGCATTCCACTCCAAAGGATTTAGAGAGAGGCTGCTTCGAATACTGTCTGCGCCAATTCAGCGCCTCTATCAATAACTGTAATTATTGACTCTCGAATTATTGCCTATGTAATTAATCCAGAAAATTATGTCTCACGGTGATTTCATCGTAATTAACGTGTAAACTTGGGCGCTTCTATCGCCATTACAATCGAATTGCAAAGTAAATATACAAACAAGTAGGTACAACAAAAAGTGAATATAGCAAAATTAGCAAAAGAAAACGATAGCAGTACAGCGTTTACACTAAAGCCTGCCATTTATTTTAGGGTTTCTTATCGTTAATCTAAATATAACTGTACAGTTCTAATTTTAAAATATTATTTTAAACAAGTAATCTGCTAAAATTATCAATATTATTTACTAAACTATAGTTAAATAACCCGTAGGGATATTATTAAGTTACTGTGAAATTATAGACACTTTCAATTTCGACAAAATATTTTGCAAATACAGTTTAATCTTTGGGCGAAACAATAACTATATACGGTCAGCGAAGCATGTTCCGCTGTTTCCACTTAAAATATTTTTTCCGCATACAATAAAATATTGTATCTGTTAGAAGATAAATTTATTGACATTTTTGACGTTCAGAAACAGACTATTTAAAATATTGAGTATTACGTATCTCAAATTCATGATATGTCGACGCATTCACCAATACTTTTATTGAATAATTTTACAAATTGTCAATATTATACTTATTTATCATGTCAGACTTCTAGAAACTTGAATTTTTATTTTTTATGTTTTAATAACTAAAATGCGTATTTATTTCAAGAATATTATTAATATTAGATAAACAGTTTAAACAGCGTTACATTTATAACTGATATAGAGGCTTATTCCTTTTGCGCTTGTAAGCAGCTAAACTAACAATTTGCATAATTCACTGAACGCAGACTCTATATAAGTACCGCAGTTGCAAAATGCCCATCAGTTTCTAGTCGAAAAATACTTTCTCAACTCCGACTACCGACTCGGTCGTTTTACACCTTTCCACCTCGGCGATGCCAGCCAGCAGCGCAAAATTAACCCACCATTCAATCCCCACAATATATCGAAAATCGCCACCCTACACTCACCCTAATCCTACCATTGATGCTCATGCTCCGCAAGCGCATTTCGCGCTACAGCTATACAAGCACGCGAGAGCTGTTGCTGCGTTCTTTCCGGGAGCGTTCGCATAAAGAGAGCGAGCAGCAGCAGCAGTGGCGGGAGAGAAAGAGGAAGCGGATCCACTTGGCTTTTACGAGCGACTCGAAAAACGGACGTCCGTCGCGTTTTAGGATTATGTGCTGCACCTGCTATGCCCGCGCGCGTTGCTATTCGCCAGCGACGCGTTATACGTCCAGCGCGTATATATCAACTGCGCTTTCGTTCGTTCGTTTGGCTCTTTCGCTTTCGGTGCATATCTGCGATGCGGAATATAAAGAAAGTTTTGTAATTCGGGAGTGGATTTGTCTTTGGATTGTAGAAATTCGGATGAAAATATAGAAATTCGGCGTGTTGTTAAAAGTACTTGCGAAATTGTTGAGATTGTAAGTACCGTCGGTAGGTTTATGTAAGAATGCAGAATAAATAAAAAGAATGTGCGAAAAAAGAGATTGTTTTGCGAATGAAATCATTAATCCAAAGTGCTTCTTTTTATAGTCTTGTTGAAGGCAATTTTGGAATCAAGAGAATGAAAGTCGTATTCACATTATTGCAGTGATTTAAATGTCAGAATATTAATGAATTTCGGGAGAAGGTCATTGTTGTAAGGACGATATCCTTTCATATGTTTCAGCTAATTAAATATGTAAACGTCAAGAGACATAAAACGTAAAATTAATTTGCAATTACCATCATTAGTATAAACATTTCTAGATTTACTTACGTATGTTGTTAAAAAAACAGTTTTTATATATTAGCCATACTTAACTAAATATTATGCGTTTATACTAACCAATCAAATTTTATTTATAATTAAAAATACTTTCAATACTAAATATGAAGATATTAAGGGACCAATGTATCCAGGATTTATGAAATTCAAAATACAGAGTACCTACATATATACAAACACACAAAAGATTCTCTAGTACGCTGTGCCTCGGCCAGATTTATATCGTCTTCTCACCCGGTATCACCTTAATTTCTTTTCTCGAAAGGTCTCTAACTTTTCGTTTTTTTTCGAGAGAGAGAGAGAGAGAGGGAGTACGTGACACGAATAGCGCAGAGACCAAACGCCGACGACGCGGACAAGGCCGCGTAGGCCTGAAAATTGGACGCGAAGCATATAGCTACACGTATATACTATATGTCGCTGAATCAACCGTTTTGCGCTCGTGTGCGTTTATGTGTGGACGTATAGGTAAATGTGTGTGTGTGGGTGCGCCTCTTTTTTCGCTTTTAGTCTCAGGCGTGCTTTGTTTTCGTCGAGTGGCAATTGCTCCGCTCTCCAGTCTCTCATAGTTTCGATAGTTTTCGGGATTTTCGGAAATGGAACGATTCAAACTTTGTTCGGGGTACAGGGACGAAATTAAAGCTCCCAAGCCCTAGGAAATCTTTGGCTTGTGACTCGTTTTTTTGCTCCTGTAAGCATTTGAAATAGTAATTCGAATAGTTCATTGAACGTGGAATATTTTTCTATCTAGATGATAATAGTTCGTCATAAAAGTTAAATGATTAAAATTCTTATTCGTCAATTATGTATTGTAAGCTCAAAAATATTCTTTTCAACTTCATGAATAGTGATAGGAATATATTTTATTTAAGTGTGATAGAATATGCACTGAAATAAAGATGATATTTGCCAACCTTTTATCCTAAAGTAAATCTTGATCATTTTAATTTTCATATGAATATTCAAACGCTTGACTAGATTAAAAAATAAAATTACGAACCTTTTATCTTTAATAACGAGCCTTAATTATTATTCAGAAACGCATTTCAGTTCAGAGTTATGAGAGAATCAGTAATGAAGCAAGTAAAGCAGATTTTATTTAAGATGGAAAATAAATAAAAGATTTTATGATTTTTTTTCTTCTAGCATTAAAGAAATTACAAACTTTTCTACAATTTCAGACTACCGGAGGTGACCAAAGCGCAAAAGAAACAATTTTTTCTGTATCTTATATTGTCAAAAGACTCGCAACGTCAAGCTTATCAATGTCTTCCATTTCTCTCTTTCTTTGTCCACTCGACGATGCGTTCACGCTATTGTTCGCTCGCTTGACTATCTTGGCAAGGGTCCTTTGATTTCGAAAATAGTACCTTTACTTCGTTCAGAGGGTTTTCTTTGTTCAACCCATATAGTAACATTTACTCTAAGTGGATTACTTACTCTCACTTATAGTACAAATTTTGTTAATATAACACAATTTTCGTTGAATTCAGTTTTGCTTTCTCTTTATAAAATATACCTTAAATATACAAATTAGTTCTATTTAACCTTTTAATGGAGCCGCACGTTCTCTGACTCACCTATGAAAAAATTCATAACTTTAAAAAAAATAACTTCTTTTGAAAGAGAACTCAATTATTATTATTATTTATTTATATATATTTTTATTTGGATCAACGGGCATTGTTTACCTTTCAGAAAAGGTTAACAAAATAGCTTACAATTATTTATTATAAAAAAATGTATAGAATATGAACCCTTAATATTTCTCCCATCTAATCGAATCTGTTTAAGGGGACTTTTACCTCTAAACGAGCGAAAAAATAAATAATTTTAAGAAAATTTTTAAAAGAAATATAAACAACATGAAGTAACATAACCTATTTGGATTTTATTTACAAACTATTCAAGCGTAAGTAATTTTTTTTGATGATTTTAGTGCAGCGATGTGAATTATAGATGGCGCTAGGTGCGTTGCCTCATAAAGAAACGGTGCCCAGCATAACTCTATGTAGGATTGTCTAAAAATAAGATTCCGAAAACATTCTTTTATAGCAATAGCTATCGCAACAAAGGAGACGATTTGAAAAAAGAAATGGCGGTATTTGGTGCACGTTATAGTCAAAAAAAGCAGTCGGTACACTAGCGATGACGAAGATTATTCTATTCGTATTTGAAAATAGCGATCAAAAATTGTGTTCACTTTTTTAACTCATACATGAGCACTTTTATAGAGAATCGGAAACAACACAACTAAAACATAAGAAATTTTTTTTGTGAGTGCACACTTACCAGACTCGGTTTCTCCGAATGCCTTTGGAATTTTAAAAACGGGAAAAATTGTGAACAATACGTCTTTTAGTGTAAAGTTTGATTTACGGTCATATTACCGTTAAGCAGTTTGTGCTTAATAAAGGCTCTTATTGAGTCGTTAATAATTCAGCTCCTAAGATTTCGTATTTTCTCGCCATTTTCGTCATTTGTGATATTTTTGAGTTTTTTAACCCTATCTTTATTTGCGTATAACTTTGAACGGGAATAATATTTTTTGATTCAGCTCATCTCAATTTAAAGCTCTCAAAGTCTAGCTTAATTTTCTGTTGTGAATTTTCTTTTATCAATAGAAGCTGAGTTATTAATGCCGCGGTAAGATCCTTTATTAAGCACAAATTGCTTAACGCTAATATGACCGTAGATCAAACTTGGCACTAAAAACGTATTGTTCACAATTTAGAGTGCCAAAGGCATTCGGAAAATCCGGGTCTGGTAAGTGTTATACACTCCAAAAATTTATATTTTGTTTTTTGATCAAGTTGTTTCCGATTTTCCGTAGAAATGGGGTCCTCAGTTCTCCGCGTGCATCAATTCCACCGCTCGCGCGTATTACTTATACGCGGCCGGTATGACAAGGTGATCATCGCCGAGGGCTTCCTTCTTGCGCGCGCGCGAGTTTATACTCCACGTGCCATGTGCGCACGCACGCTGCTGCTGCTGCTGCAGCACGCGGAATGCCGACCTGCCCTAGAAATTAACCGCCGCCGCCGGCCGCGAGCAACGCCCAAGGTTTCTTTCGCCGGTGTATAAAAGAAACGGCTCGCGGTTGTGTGCGTATATGTACAGCGGAGCTTGCGTTTGTAGGCCTGTTTAGGATTCTGCTTGAGGGATTCTCGTGCTTTTAGTGGCGGGGTCACTCGTTTCATGCAGGATGGCTGGGGTCTTTTGGTTGGAGGTTAGAGGAGGTCGTAGGGAAGTTTTTGGTGGGTACACCTTCATGAGACACGTTAATGATTATTGTTGTTCGCGCGAATTGTTATTTTAAAGTGGTTATTGTAAAATATAATTGTTCTGAGGGTTATGGGGTCAAGGTTGCATTACAGCGTTACAATGAACGTAAATGTTTCAAGCTTTACTAGAATTTTTACTTTGAAGCTAGGCTTTAAAAGACTTTTTTTAGTCAAAGTATAATACCTAAGAAGTATTTAAAACTTTAATCAGGGTAATTGTCTCGTTTAGGTAACCCATAATCTTTTTAATTACGAACATTAAAGTTTTAAGATAGACTTGACATTTTAGATCCAAATAAATGATCATCAATATAACATATTTGGAAAATTTGTCTATCAGGTGATAGATAATGTCAACTATATGTATTTAAATAAACTTAAAATATATTCTACTATTAATTAAGAAGAAAGTGACAATATCAATATAAAATACAAAATAATACAAAACTTTAGAAATATATTCTGGTACGAGCGGAGAATAAATTTACAGCATATTTTTCAAATCTGGTTCCAATAAAATGTGGTATAGCAATGAAAAATCGATTTTTAATGCCCTTCTTCTATAATATATATACACACGTATTGGTATTTTTATCCAGAACGTATTCAATATAACACATGTGCAAGGATATAATATTTTAAACACTTTAAATCACATAAATATTTAATATATCGGAAATAGATTTTTAACTATAGAATTGGAAAAAAATAAATATATAAAAATAATTTTTAGCAATATTATGTTTCAAATTTTTAAGCGTATTAGTTGAATCCGTGATTTCGAAAAAAAAAAAAAAAAGATACAGGATATTTTTCGAGAAATATCTAACCATATTCAATGAATACTATTCATAGAATGCTTCCATTGTCCACGATCTGAAAGAAAGTAGTAGATCTCTTTGTGTGTAATTTATTTTTATAAAATAGTCGACGAAAGTAAAGTATGCGGATGTAAATTGTAAAAAATGCGTTTTCAAAACTTTTTTAGAAACTTTTTACGAAAGTTTTTCTTGGATATAGAAGACCTATATTATATTTATAGTTTAAGTATCAAGAATAGAATTTCTAAAAGTTTGCCACAGTTATAGCCTGGTTATAGCTTATATAATTATATAGATGAGCTGTGAAAACAATAAAAAGATAATTATATTATACATTATATGTAGTAACATATTTCCCGATACAAATCGTCTGATTAATACATAATATGTGCGTACAAGTTAGTTGGTTTCTGCAGCTCTGAGGTTTTAAATTTAAAACTTTACCCATCAAATATTTTTCTTTGTACTGTTTACGACTTCAGCACTCCTCTTAGTTGCACGTTATAGCCGCACGCATTAAAGAATCCAGACACATATTATTGTGTAGCCAATAGTGGTAGAGTTTGATACTCGTTTCTGTTTACTTTCAAACTAGAGTTATAAACTTTGTAAGAATAGTAGCAAAGATACAGGTGGTATTTCTTATCTTGTTTATAATTCGTTACACAAATACTGTTGCTTGGTGGTAATGTAAAATGTCAATAATCCGTAAATAGCGAAAAAGTTTACCTCTAAGTTTCAACTCTTTATGCAAAGTTTGCTTTAACTGTTTAATTAACTTGTTCAGTTAATCTCTGATGTTAAACAATGTTAACCCTTAGTTATAGACTTGTCGTGCATTTTGTAGACGTAATTAAACCATAGTCCAAAGTGTGTCATAATGAAATCCCCTTCTCAAGGAGTGATTATTATTATGCATTAAAGTATATCGAATTCAAAGGTACCTATTCTTAATTTGTTTACATTTGTTGAGTATTCTGTTCATAATATATAGTTTTAAAAATCATTTTTAATCTATATCTAGCTTTTATGATCTAGTTCTTTTTATTAGATATTACGTTAATAATTCTTCATTTCTTAATAATTATCAAGGTTACTGTGTAGCTAAGCTCACGTTGATCAACGATATATTCTTGAAAGTTTTAAGCTATTATTTATTAAAGATGAAATCTCCCCGGTAAAGCCTGGTACTAAAATATAGCAAGATGGAACTTATAAAAAAAACTAACATTAAATCAGATATCAAATAAATTATTGTATATTTAACTTATTTTTACACTTTCTTATAAAGCTTTCGAAAACATAATGTATATTATAATCACAACAAATATCGCAAGTAATATTAATCAGAAACGAAAATTCCCGAAACGTCATTACAAAACTTCTTTATTTTCATCTCTTCATTCAACTTTAGCGATAATCCTTCTAGATCGCCTCGGAGAGAGGAATGAGGAAGTTGCGAAGTACAATAGCAGCCGCAGCTTAATTATCCAGATGCCTTCTTCCCAAAATATATAAACCCTCTCTCTCTCTCTCTCTCTCTCTCTCTCTCTCTCTCTCTCTCTCTCTCTCTCTCTCTCTCTCTCTCTCTCTCTCTCTCTCTCTCTCTCTGTCGCACACACACACACACTCTTCCTCGTTTCAGCATGGAAAATGTATTACATTGCTCAACGCCAAATATTCAAGAAGCCTGCCGTCCTCGCGGAGGGAAAATTATGTAAGACCGAGCGTCTCCGCGCGAACTTTCTGTCTTCGCGCGAGCCGCGTGAACTTGGCCGCGGTCGCGCGGCGAAATGAAAATAGAAATCGTAATTTCGTCAAAGCGTTATAGGTAGTATCTCGGAAGGCGGGACTTACACTTACCGCGGGACTGTCGTAAACAACTTGGAAATAAAGTGTTGAGCGTGCAAGTTTCGGTGAGGGTGGAGCCGAGCGTTAGCGAATTACGAAGTTGAAGGAGACGTCTCAACTCGACAAGTTTACGTTTCCGCTTCATTGTGCTGATGATCGGCAAGTGTAGTAGCAGTTCGAGTGCCAAAAGTGGACACTTTTACAGACGGCTTTTTGATTCTGTATATAATGTTAATAATTAAATCATGATTTTTATACACATTTTAAATCTTTTTTCAGTCAAAATGTCATTTTTAAAAGAAATTAGCTTTCTCATTATGCAAAACCTGTAACCACGATATTTATCTGTTCTAATGAAACAATAAGCTGTAGTAAGAAGACGAGTTTAATATTAATAAGGACTATCAAACTCATCCTTGTGCTAGAATTCTGATTTAAACATATAACATTTTGGTAAAACCAATACTAAATTTATCTAATTAAAAAATCATGATTGACAGGATTAAAATACCATTCCGGAAAGTGTCTCTAGCAATGACAACTAATTATTGTCTTGATAGATACATCGTCGTTGGGAATTAAATCAACCATTATATAGTATCAGAGAATAAAACGGATCTTGGCAATAAGATTGAATTTCGCTTCATTACGCGTATATATTTGTAACTTTGTCTTGAAGCCAAAAGTGAAACCATTTGTCTAAATATAATCCAATAAGATCTAAATAAGTAACAAGTTAATGAGCTCAATAACGAATCACGCAAAAATAGTTAAATTAAATAGGACTACATAATAATGGCTTTTCAATCTATTCTAGTATAACAATTCTCATTCACTTATGAATGCAAATTATCTTTACTCATATAAATTAGTTGAATCCGCAATTGAATTTAATACTAAAAAAGTCTCAATTGAATTTACCTTTTCAAAATTGTTTTTCAATTACATTCACTCTCATATATTTTAGATTATATTTTCTAAATCGTTTATAACGATTAATTCAATTCCCATTCATTCCAAGTTACACATAACCTAACGAAGTTCAACAACAAAGTAAAATGTAATCGAAATAAAAATTCAAAACTAAACTAAAACAACGTTACAGCCACCCGACCATTTCCGCCTCGGGGCGGAAAAATTTTCATAAATATGAAATTTACGCGTAAAACTTCGGAGCACATCAAATTAGCTTCGGTTTTATATCCACTTGCGTAGATTTCGTATTTACCGCGCAAAGTCGCGCGAAAGCTTCCTTCCTCCCTTATAAAGATGCACTTTGCAATCCCGCGTCGAAAATTCCACCGCTTGCGACGGCCGCCAAAGGTCTCCATGAAATTTAATCATAATAAAACAACGAGTCGCGGTCACGGGTACTTGCCACTTTTTCCCCGCCAGCCGCGCAGCATCTCGATGTATTTGTGGAGGATCGTCGCGCGCGCGCGCGCGAAAAACGCTCGTTATCTCGCGCGCCGTAGCGGCGATAATGGAGTGTCGACGGAAATTGACTTTTGGAATGATTTCTGTTGGGTATAGCTTTTTGTCACTTGAGCGATGAATTATCGCTAGCTTTTTTTTGTTTAGCGTAGCGAGCGAGAGATTATAGTCAAATCAAAGTTCGTTCGATAATCGTTATGCCGATGAAATTGTAAATAAATTTTGTTATATTTATTTTATTGTAACTATTAATTATGTCATGATGATATTCTGGGATATATATATGGGTAGCTTTTTTAAAAATATGTGTTATATTAACTTATAATTATACTTGTTATTGATATTGTAATTAAGAATTTTTTTATCTTGACGTATTAAGTTATAAGTATCATATCGTGTGTGCTATATCTTCAAGCAATGGCAATTAATTAAAACATTATATTTTAGAAAGAAATTAAATAGAATAGTATATGTGTTAAGTAGAATAGTGTATATAGTATAATTGTTCCATAGCATTTTTTCGGCTACATCACGGAACAAAAAAATAGTGACTAATTTTTTTATTTTCAAATACTTCACACAAAATACAAGTTGGAAACGTACTTACAGGAGAAGTTCAATCATATTTTTGATTTCTTTTTATGAATATTGTACTACACAATAAATTTAAATCTGTATTGAATTGAGTATCATTTAAGGGAAGAAGATACAGGTTTATGGTCAAAAAACCGATTTATTTTTTATTTTCTTATCCTAATTCTTAAATCTTTTTCTTAATAATGAAAGAGGCTCCAAAAGAAAATTTGGCATAGTGCGTTTCTTACACATAAGAATTGTACACGTAATTATTGTGCACAATTTAGCATTGGTCAAATATATCTATATATAATTTGACCTATGCTAAATTGTGTACAATAATTACGTGTATAATTCTTAGGTGTAAGAAGCGCACTGTGCCGAAAATTTGACTTCTTTAAGCTGTTTTAATTATTTTAAATATTTTCGTTTTAATCTAAAATTTAATGTTTTTTTAACATTTTCGTGACAAAAGAAATTAAATTAGTCGCTCAAAGCAAGGCTAAATGTCAGTAAAAGTCAAAACCCTATGTCAGTGGTAGACAAAAAAAAATGTATCCCATAAAACAAAAAAGAAATTATAAATAATTACGAATTAACTTCTATTTAATTATTACTACTATTTTACTTTAAAGTCACTTTCCTCAATTCTTTATTTTCATATCTTCTATTTGCGTTTTGCGCACCAGTTTTTCTTTTTATGCTTTAAATGTAAGGTAATCTACTTTTTAAATACATTTTTTATAAATCTATGTTGAGACCTATTGATAAAAGTAATTATAATAAAATACGTGATTTTTGTAGATATACAAATTTATAAACTTCATTAAGCTATAGAATTCTTTTAGAAGGAAAAAAAAAATAATATTGCAACATAGATTTTTAAATTTTACTTAAAAGAATACATAAATTAAGGCTGATCAAAATTCACCTATGCCTGTTGCGCAAAACGATAATCAAGATAATTGTCCTTTTTTGAAGGTTTTCTGCCTGCACTGATATTTTAAGGGCAATTCAGGGGGGTTTTAACAAACACAAATATGTTCCTTTGACGTATTGTTATGTACAAAAAAAAGAAAAAATATATTTGTCAATGCTTAACAGATTTTGGGATTTCCTGTAGCTTCTTCCCTTAAGTATAAGTATAATACAAAGTGGCAGCTTTTATAATTAAAATGCTCTTGAAATGTGCACTTAATCACGTCTTTTAATTTTAAAAAAGATTTTAAATTTCAATCAACTTTTAATGTGGCGTATCTCTTAATTCTGCGATTACATGGGTATCAAAGTGTAAGCAATATTATTTGTTTATTGCAGATAATAAATATGCAACACAGTCTGACGTTCAGAATTATTTATAAAAAACGGCAGTATTATTTTTACGCTTCTCATATACACGATTATCTGTGTAACTAATTTCTCACTAATTCACGTTTTACTAATCAAACTAATTATACCGCAGCTCTATGTCTTTTTTCGAAAAGGAAAAAATGCATTTTTTAGTCGAGCACGTCTTTTCGCGCTAAAATAATAAAAATGTATTCTTCCTTATTTCTCCTTATTCACTTGTATTCCTATTATAAGATAACTTAACATGTATGCGATTTGTCTATATCTGTATGTACGCAATACTTTTGGAAATATTCAAGAAATATGTATTGAGAGATTGCGAGGTAAAACGGAAATGGCATTTTGAGAAAAAAGATATAAACGTAGAAAATTGAATATTGAAAGAGATTTATACGGAATCAAGCCAATGTGTGTTTCAAGTATTCACTTATGTATTGATTATTTTTTTATTACAATATTATATTGGTAGTAATATATTTTTATATATAAAAAAAAATGATATCTTGTATATTTAAGCTAATTTGTAATAGGGTAAGTTTGATTATTTAAAATGTTATAAAATCTTATACTACCTAAATAGATGCTCAAGTAATTTGTATTGAAAACAAATATTCAATTGAGTTACTATATGATTCTATCATTTTTTTTGTGGAAAAAATCTGTAGAAATGTTTTCAAAATTTTGTGCAGTTTTTTCTTAACTTTAACTTTTAAAATACAAAACAATGTTAATATTTATTTCTTATTCATTGTGTCTCATTCTCTTCGCGGATAACGGGCCTAATGAAACCCAGATAAAAAAATCGCAAAATAAGCCTTCCGCACAAAAAAAGGGCTACTACAACCGCGGATCAGCGTATACACACACACACATAAGCGAGCATCGGCTCTGCCACGCGGCTAAAATCCAATATACCGCATTACTATGTCCAGTATAAGTTTAATCGGATTAGCCTGTATACGCGGTCGCAGTCGGGAATCCATTTTGTTTCATACCACCCCACCTCCGCGTATATATTCGCGTATATTACCGCGCGTAATCGATATTTATAGGATATTTCATTCCCTTGCATATTAACCGGCTGCTCGCGCTGCCTCCACCCTATATAATGCTGCTACACTTCTACCCCCCTTCGAGCAGGATCCGAAAAGCACGTATACAGTATACCAAGCGGCCAGGGTACAAGAAAGTGGCGCACACGGCGACGTTGTCTCGA